>VTPC01005691.1:533-44315 GCA_011009095.1 Ignelater luminosus | reverse complement strand
AAATTCGAGAAACAAGTTAAATTTGAATAATTGTGACACCTGGATTTGGGTGCAGTTTTGTAGTCAGGCAACATGTTTAAGCTGTGAATTTGAAAGAACAATATTGTGCATCCATGGGCGTAGTCATCTTGGTTATTTCAAGTTTGACTCTGATAAGTTAGAATAAAAATTTTATAATTGCACGTACTTCGCCATTTGAAGTAATCTGGATTGTGGATAAGACTTGTTCAATATTAAACTGCTTTTGCTTCAATTAAATGTTTCTGAAATTGTTTTAAAACGTAGGTATAGTTTGAACATACTCGTAGATATCTGTAAATACAGATAATATTTTTTCAATACTAAACCTTTTTGCTTCGTTTAGATTTTTTGGAATTTTCTTTCATAAACATAAGTACAGTTTGAAACGTGGATATATGTTACTAAGAACGCAGTTAGTGGTAAGTTCAAATAACTTTGATGACGTCATCTCAAACTTGAGTTTTATAAAAAAGTTAGAACTTGAAGTTCGATGTATTTGCTTGTAAAAATCCTTTATGAACTGTAATAAAATATATTGATTGGTTTTTTACTATTTTGTTTTTTTTTGTGTGTTACTAATAGATAGTAAATCTGCTCCGGGCTCGTGTTTTCTCCCGAGATCAAGAAAACACTGGCGCCCAACTAATTTCGGTATATTTGTTGTTTTTTTTAAATTTAATTAGCAGAGTTGTACTGCAGGCTGTTTTTATTATTCTACCTGTATACCCCACTCTAAATTAAAGTTGTTTGACACCCACGACCAGAGCGAAAGTAAGTTCTCTAAAGCCGGATTACTATAAGTAATAAATATCACAATAAGTTTTTAGCTTGTTACAGCTATTAAGGAAAACTGTTTTAGCAAAGTGCATATAGACAGAAAAAGAAGCGAAATAATTGCTCTTGAGTAAACCATACCATGATTTTCTGAAGTTTAGTACTATATTAAGTAGTACGGAGCCACTATAAACAAGGTAAAGAGAAGAAATTGATATTTTTTGTTTTTCGAAGTTGTCTCTATTAAATGTAATACATTTGCTCATTCCTTCAAACCACTTTTCGAAATAGGCAGATAACTCGGATTTAGTAAATTTTCAGAGATATCCTTTGGAATTCAGCAACAGCGGCATTTGCATCGAGAAATTTCTTTCCACGCAATCTTCAATTTTTCATCTTTCAGACTTGATCCAGGTAAACTTCTATGTACCAATCAGCCGTTGCAGTCTTGTAATATTCAAAAGAAATTACTGCGACTGGACCATAGCGCCTGAAAAAGCAGGACTCATCTTCTTGTTTTAGTTTTGCACCAAATAACTTTGTTGGTGATGACCCATTCTCAATGACTAAAATTGTTGTTTGGTCCTAGGGTCATGATTATAGATCTAAGATTGAATATTATTGAAGACATGTTTTGAAGATGCTAATTCAAATGTTTCTAGCATAGGTTAGTACCAATCTAACGTGTTTGATTTTGTTCTTCGGTTAACAAACGTGATGTGCACCGACTCACCAGTTTCCTCACTCACAGTTGTTGGTGTAAAATGTTGTCTACTGTCTAAAAATGAATCTGTTGGCGGGTTATATCTCGATTTCATTTAGTCAGTTTTTTTCTAAACAACAGCTGACAAAAGTTGAGCTTCACCGAACCGATAACGAAGAACAGTGACCATCAAAAGCTTCCATCTGCTCGTGTGTTAAGTTTCTTCTGTAATCGCAGAAAATTATCGCCTGAAGAGCTACCATGTTGTTTCATTTGAACCACTCAAAATTATGCGTTTTTAATTTATGCAATTATCTTTGATGCTATTGGCATTCGCGGCCTACTACTAACTATTAACTGAACAGACCTATATAAAAGTAAAGAATATCAACTGCATTTAAATCATGTAGGAAGAGTCCTTTTTGAAAGACCCGTATAATCTCAATTTATTTTGAGACGTCATACCATCTGTTGTAGTATATTAGTATTATTCTAGAAACGTCCAAAAGCATACATAAGTATTGAGGTGTTGGTTTGCAAATCAAAAATTAAACACTAAACGTCATCTGAACTTCTTTTCAGATTCCCAGAATCAACAATAACAGGAACATGTTGTATGAACCAGAAAAGTTGAGATTATTGAAGAAAAATTGTAGTGTTGCTCTTTTTGAGCGACTTAAGGCGAGGTCCGCTTTTACTTTCAACATATAGCTCAAATTTCGATACTTCCTAATTCGAATGAACGAGCTTGAAGAAACTAAGGTCTATTGACCAAAATATTTCATTGTAAAACATTCACAACTGAACCTTTTAAGACTGCAAAGAAGAATGCCAAAAGTCGACGTCTTTTGCTTAATAGAGCATGTGATCATTTGATTTTTACTTTTGCACTTTTCTGTAAAACTCAAAAAGAAACAAGCTCTAAGAACGCAAACAATTCAAATAGTTGTTGAAACAAGATCTCAAAAGGGTTATCACATCAAAACTGAATTTTCTCATTTTCAAAATAAAAGAAATAGAAAAATCAATTAAACTGATCTCAAATTTTCAAAATGGATATAGTAAGTATATAGAATTACTTATAGTACAACTTACATAAATAAAGCATCAATATATTAGATAATATTTTAGGATCCATGGAAGTTCTCACTTGGATTGGTTGATTTATTGGTGATGCTTCATTCATAACACGCAATATAAATATTAACTTATACGTTTATGAAGGCTCTCATAGGGGTTGATTATGAACAACTCAACAAACTAATAAATTAACACTCTTTATAAACAGTATACAGATTTTCGATATTTGTATAAAAACAATCATTTTTTGCTCGCCCTATACATACAGAATAAAACTGTTGTGTTAAATAAATATTAATATTTATTAAATGCAAATGATTCTTTGTTCTTTTAGTAATCATGACATTAAATAATTTACAACACAATTAAAAACTGATTTTTACAACATTATTAAAAATTAATAAATACACAACACGTGATATAATATTCAATTAAGTTTGCAAAAACCGCAAACAAATGCTGTTGTTATTTTATTAAACTTATTGGAAAAATTGGAGATTTCATATCGTCATTTAATAATAATTTTAGAAGAGGAAAAATCCATTAAAACGATATGCGTTTCTCCCTTTTTCTTTTTCTATCTGTTAGCGTGTGACGCGGTAGAATTTAAACTTCTTTTCGTTTTATTTTCTTTTTCAAGTTAATATGAACACTCGTTATTTCCTTTGATCAAGAAATTTATTTCCCCTTCATAGGGAGAGAAACTGAAAATAAATTTATTTCATATACTTAGTAGGCAGATTTTTATTTTATTTATTTTTGAAAAGTTGTTAATGAAGCTGAAATCTTTAAAAATATGTGTAATATGTACCTAGATACTATATAAGAAATTCATTTAAAATTTAAGAATTACGTCGACGTAATATGAACACATACAGACATGAACTCAAGGTTTTTTTCTATATAATAAAAAATTATAATTTCCGCATTGAAATTAAAATCTACTATATTTCGCATCTTTAAGTTTGGAGCGAACATTCTATTACTACATTGCTGTTGAGGTCATTTATTTAGTAACCTACACATGAATGCGAGTTTGCGACACGAGAGTGAAATTATCCCAAACCAAATTATGCATACAAAACATGGTAGCCGAAAAGTACTCTTATTAACTAACACAACACTTTTTATTTCTGGCATTACAACAATTGGTGATGAGATCCACACAAACAATTAACTGTAGGAGGTACCCGGAAGCTTATTGTTTTACAGCCTTTTTATAGACACACGCCTTTTGTGTCAAGTTAACATTGGATAAAGGCATGGAACATCCGCTAACGAACTCTCAGCAGCACTCGGTTTTAATGATGTTTCCATATAAATTAAAATTGTGGGGGATGATGCGGCCTGGCTGCGTTTCTTATTATTTGATTCATACCTTGCCCTCCATCCAAAAGTCGAAAAGGTTTGCGAACCAAACCAATTACGGTAATTGCTGAGAGACCCCGAGTTAGGTACGAAATGGAAATGAGGAAAACGTACAAAAACTTTAGATATTCAAAAGCTTTAGCCGCAGCAACTCACTTTGTGAACCACAAACGCGTTTAAAACACTGTTTTAATTAAACTGTTTTCTAATTTAATAATGTTAAAATGCTTATGAAATATCCATAAAAGCAGTTGCGTACATTCCTATGTTAATATGTATGTAAAAATGATACTCCGATGTTTTACCTTTAAACTGAAAATTTCTGCTTGTTAAGCTAAAAATTGCATTTTAAACTTCCATTACTCTTCTGTTTTATTGGTTTACGTGTTTACTGCAACGAAGGTTAAATATTTTAAACGCTTTCAATGTCATGGTTGTTTTATGCCTGGGATTCAAGAGATTATATCAGCATTATTTATAGTATATAACCCAGGCAGTTTTAAGTTTATTTTATTCCTTCATTAATAAATGCATTTCTTGCAACTGTCGCATAATTTGCGAAGATTTGACACGAAAAGCCCATTTTCCGCGCTTTTTGTTTCAGGCGCAAATTAATTGAACAGCCGCGCTTCCATTTACTAATATTAAGTTATAGATAGTAGCGAACAGATCAAATGAATTTCCAATTTATTGTCTCCTGCCGAACTGTCAAAGTTAAATTGAGTGCCCATTATAACGTTTCGATTTCATTTCGTGTCATCGCGGGTAATAAAGTAACTCATTTGGGAATAATCAAGCAAAATTTAATATTCCAACACGGTTAATTAGTATAGAAACACTTTTTTTTTGTTTGAGATATGTAGAGCGTAAATAATAACAATGTTGAGAAATGAGATGGAACCAAATGTATTTCTTAACCTACTCTACATACTTTAGGAATTGGTAAATTAATAAATTAAGATTTTCGTATAGTTAAGAGTAAATTAGATATAATTTTATTATGTTCCTAATGAGCTTTATGTTTTTTATAAGAGATTCATTACAAAAGAGATGGATTTTTAATTAATTCAGTTAATTAAGTTTCCCTTTTAAAGGAAACCAACAAGAGAGATTTCTAAATTATTGAGAGAAGAAGTAGATCATTTTTTTGGCCAAGCATTGCATTTACATAATTAGAATACGGCTAGACGTGCTTAGAAAATTGACAAGACGCGCTTTGATTATTCTTTCTTTCTACAAGGTCAAACCATTAAAAGATAAAGACAGCAATGTTTTATGTCGTCTAGTAATTGGGTATGACGCTAAAAGATAGACTAACTTGTTACTCAAAGGTCATATTGAAATAAATATAAACCAAGAAATACGTATTAATCATGGATCATTGCGATAGGTTTTTGTTGCAGTTTTAGAAGTGTATGAAACTGTAAATGTTGTTGTTGAGGATATCGTACGAAAGATTGAATATCCTATTCTGCAAAATCAGGAAGGCTAACTTTAAAAGAAAATTAAGAATGCTTCTGGTGCATTTGTCAAAAAGCCAGAATGACAGATTGGAACCAAATGATCTGGACAATAAACATAATCACTAAACAGCGGTTGCACCCCTAAGCAGGTCTATCATAGGATTCTTGTCTAGCGAGTTGTCCGCCTTGTCCTTGTCATGGATTCCACTTGTGGCCAGCCTTTCCAAAGGATCTGTATATTTCTACAAGAGCTTTTCTTTATTGTCACTTCAATGTCAAAGCAAATATCATCTATGTTTGCCACTGATTACCAAATGTGCTTATTCAAGACGACATTCTCTTGCACTCCACTATCTTGCAGAAGATTTCTATACATCTTTGTGATGCTAATAGAAGACTAGCGAGCCTCGATAGAAGTCTACCTCTTCCTCCTCTCATTGTTTTAACTGGAATTATGAAGAAGTACTTCTTAAACAGATTCACTCTATCATTCGCCTCCATTACTCTGTAGAAAGACTAAGACATTTCCTTTTTAGACAGCTGGGCTACTGGGCGTGTCCAGTATTTATTGCCTTGTAAAACTCCAAATCTGCATTTCTCAATCTTTAGTTCTTTTTCCATTCTGGGATAAATCTCCAGGGTTTTTCTTTATCCGTGTCTTCGCGCCTGGTAGCCTTAACAATACCTTGTTTAGAAGTCGTTACTAGAGTTTCGAAAACGCTTAGACATGCCAGTCTTTCATTTATTATTTATTATAGCTTCATTCCTTATCCAAGTAGCAGGTCAGACAGCCCCAACAGAAACTTCAGTGCCGCAATGGGTGTTGTTCTTATAACCAGAATAGATAGAATATAAAGGCTATGCCTACATAAAGCAGTTGATTGACATTTAAAAAGAATCTAAATTTCTAGACACAACAGACACGTATATTTGTTTTTATAATCATTCAACTTGAAAATACTTAATTTACTTTAGTATTAGACTGTAAGGATAGTATTAACTACCTATAACATCCTCATCCGTCGATTAAATAAATAATTTTTTAAATAAAAACCTAACTTGCAAAGAATAAACGATTTAGACATGCTATAAGCTGTATATTGTGTAACATAACCCGATTCATGTTCATATCTAGCACTCTTAAAAAGGTCAATGAAGGACAACGCCTGATTTTAGGCCACAGCAAACAGGTTGTGGAAGGCCCCAGCAACATTGCTTCCTTCAGAAGACAACGGAAGACGAAGTCCAACCGATCCGTTTTCGTATTTAAGTTTCTTAGGTAGCTCCAACTTACGCCACCGCAGATGGCCTTTGACATAAGAGGGCAGGCCCATATTGAGTTGGCCTGACATATTTCTAAAATGATTGCGGAGAAACTGTATACAGTAGTCTATTGTCCCATCTTCTGTTTGTTAACTGTCAAATTTGCATGCATCTCCACGCATTAATTTCTAATTAAGAGTGAGTATTACTAGTACATATTTTGAGTGTTTATAAAATGTCCAAAATCGAGTATAGAAGTGTTATAGAATTTCTGTTTACTAAAGGTCATTCACCGGCTGAAACTAAACAACGTTTTGATGGTATATACGACGATGCTTCTCCTTCATATAGCACCATAAATAATTGGGTGAAAGAGTTCCGCTTTGCGCCTAATTCTATAGATGTCGCATATGATGGTCGGCCGGTTGAAGTGGTCACTCCTGAAACAATTGCTCTTTATTGAGCGACCAGCGATTAAAAGTCAGGGAGGTTGCAGCAAGATTAGAGCTGTCCATCGTGTTTTGCAAGATCATCTGCACATGAGTAAAGTGAGTGCAAGTTGGTTACCAAAACTTTTGTCGGCAGTTCAAAAACAGGAAAGCGGCGACAACCCCAAGCAAATAATCGACAGAACAGTGACCAGAGATGAAACGATGGTGCTTTACTATGATTCTGAAAGCAAACGCAAATCGATGGAATGGCAATACAAGAGAGAAGCACCCCCAAGAAAGGCAAGAGTGTCGCAATCCACACAAAAGATCATGTGCACAATTTTTTGGGATTCACGAGGAATTCTAATAGCAGATTTTAAATACTCCGGTAAACGGGGCTTACTATGCGTCTATTGCATAGGCTGAGAAACTGCATAAAAGAAAAACTCCGAGGAGAACTAAAAAAGGGTGTCCTGCTCTTGCATGATAATGCGCCTGTCCATACGGCTGCTGTTGCAAAAGCTACCATTAGTGATTGCGGATTCGCTGAGCTCAAGCATCTATCGTACATTCCCGAAAATAGCTCGAAACGATTATTGTTTGTTTTCGCATTTGAAACGAACGACATTTTCCAACGATAATGAATTGCAGGCATCCGTATTTAGACATTTTGAGGAAAATGATTCTGAGTACTTTTACAAAGGTATAGAAATGTTAATCCACCGATATGAGAAGGGTATTGCAATAAAAGTGACTATATTGAAAAGTAATATGTGTTTTATTTATTTTCCCTGTCAGGCCAATTCACTATGGGACCTCCCTCGTATTTGTTTTTCTTAGGAGATTGAGAAACTCAAAGTCTACGAAGGTGGTCCATTGAACATTATTTGTAAAACGCTCTATGAGAAAGTTTCTCGTTTCTACTCAAAGAGGGTTAGAAGAAGACCGCGATGCCAACGTAGCCCAACTTTAACTGGGGTATCATCTAGTTGCCTATTTAAATAGTGCCTAGGAATCCCCTCATTAATAATTACTTTCGAGGGAGAATTAGTACATTATATGCCATATATTTTACACACTACAGTGGTGCGTATTGGAATCTGAAGTGAAATGGCTTATCACTTGTCTAGACAGGAAACTAGTTTCATTCGTGTCTGCTTTATTAGGGACTGGAACCATCGAGTGTAGTAGGTAAGAAAACAGTTTGGGCTGTGTTAGTTTTGTTTTTGCTCACACCTTCAAATTTTGTACCAACGGCGTCTTCGGCATCTGGATCTACAGTTGTCCTTCTGTTTATTGCTGTGGTATAGTTACTGGTATGATTATAGAGGTTTACACCTAGTTGCCGTATCCATTTCGACTTCTATGATGATTTTCCATTGAATTTTGGCATTACAGCTTTCCTTGTCTATCATATGGAGATTAAAATCAATTAGAGAACAGAGTTGCGCATGCCATGGTGTTGGTTGCCTAGAATGGCAAAATAAAAAATTTTTGTTCATTGATAACGGCAGATAGAAGTGTTATAATATTGACATACTTCAAACATGATTTTTATGGTCGGAAATAATGTTTGTTGTGTTATCTTGATGATGTTTTCCTTGTATACAGATTCTGATCTAGATTTGGACATTAAAGCCAAATTCAGGAATCATTTCTAGATTCCGTATATCTTATAAAAGAGAAATTATTTAAAAATTCATTCATTTTAGTAAATAGTGTTTGCTTTTGTGTATTACCTTTTGTTTAAAATTGTTCTATTTTATATTTGTGTCACAAAGGTATTATAAATCAGTCACATGCAAAGCCAGGCATATTAAAACTTCTCTTCTGTATGTGAAAAATGGTTGCAAACAGGTACCTAACTAATTTATAGAATTCTTTTTGATCTGCGTACGTAGTAAAATAAATAATTAAAACGCCTAGACGTGCTTGTTAAATTTTTCCACAACATCTATTTGATCTTTGAACTTTATTCAATGAATAAATATTAAAAGTTTGTGCATGAATTGACTTAATTTTTATTTGATGGAAGTGAACCAGAAAATTGGAAGTTACAACTAGTTTGAAAAGTGTGTTAATTTAGCAACGTTTTCTATACATTTTATGTTTTAATAATGAAAATTTACTAGTCTGTTATTGAAGATAAATATTTAGGAACATGTATGCGTTCTGTTAATTATATTTTGTTTGTAAAATTAAATCAAACTAAAATCCATCCATATAATTGAAAACCACATGTGCTATTTGATGTTTTACTATGAAGTAGCGCTTTAAGTAAAATTTAAACAACACATCACTTAGTTTATATTTAATTACTGAAGTTTAGAGCAAACTAGGTAGGAACACGGGTTTATATTATATATATAATATATATATTATATTATGTATAAGCTCTGCAGTATTTGTGTTATGCAACATAATGGATCACGAATTAACTGAAAGATAAGTATTGAACTTGACTACAAAAAAGTGAACTGGCCATGAAGCCTTTTTTAGCTTACGGATATATTAATGTATTTAATAAAATTAAACAAGAATATCATTGTATTTGGTGCAGCAAAAAAATTGACAAAAGGAAAAACATTGAAATTAACCAACAACAAATAAAAAAGGAAATTAAAGTACTAAAATTTGTAATTTGATTGATTAGAAAATTTAAATTGCTATAAGCATTACGGTTTTTTTTTATTAAATAATTTTGAGCTTTTTATGATGCCAAGTAATTCCTGTGGCGGGTTTCACAGAATATGATGTCAGAAAACATGATTGCTAAGCGAATAATTTAATCTCAACGTGTCTATTGCACATCAATCATAATTACTTTGACAGTACAATTCATTTTCTAACACATTTTGAATCTTAATACAAATTCGGAAATATTTCTGGCTTGTATTCTATTCAAATTTATATTGACATAATAATCAATTGTTTATAAATAGGTACTTAGAATAAACCTTTACATGTTTTTATTAACCAAAAAGAGAATAATGACAGAGAAAAAGAGATAAACATATTTTAACAACTTTCACTGATAAAATTCATGTGGCAGGAGCTGAGGTTAAAACTTGTTATTATAAGTCTTACTAGGTAAATACTAAAAGAAGATTTTCTACAATTTTCATTAATTGATCTTCAGACCGTATCGTTTCATATAGCATACCATGTGCTTTATATTATAATATTGAGTTCATTAAGCATCTATAGGTATTTTATGAACTGAACAGTGCCTAACACGTTATTATTGCTACATAATCATGAAAAAGGAACAGGTAGATGAGTTTACCAAGCTTTAAAAAATATTTCTGGTAGTCTGAAAATTTTTAAGCCTTCCAAACAATGAATATGGCTGTCAATATTCACATTACACGGTGGAAGTACCATAGTTTCCTATCTTAATGCTAGATTAAACGTCAAACTTATGTACGAGTTGTTTAAAAAGAAACATCCTAGTTCAACAATAAAATTTGATTATTACTTGAAATATTTCCGGGAACACTTCAATTACTGTTTTGGCCGGCCTCAGGTGGATATGAGCTGTAAATGCGAAGAGCTTGATATAAAAGTAAAAAGGCCATCGCTTGGTGATGCAGCAAAACAAACCGCATGCGCTGAATTAGTGGTACGTAGGGCGTAGGGCAAAAAAATTTATTTATTTCTTAAGGAAGCTGAAACTCGTTCCAAGGCCCAAGATAATGTTTTAGCACTAGCGTTTGATCTCATGCAGAACGTACATCTCCCAGAAATATACCCGTACAAGACTCTTTTATTTGACGCAACTCAGTCAATTTGTTTGCGATTCACAATTTTAAAACTGACCAAAGTTTTTTCTGTTTCTCATGAAAGAGAAGCTAGTAAAGGCCCCTCACTTTCATTGCACTACATCAAGAGAAATATGTTTCACCATCCATAGAACTACTTTTATTTTGTGACAACTGCCCGGACGAAACAAAAATGATACAGTGATTAGAATGTGTATGGTGTTAGCTGAAACAAGGTTAAAAAGGGTTGAACAGTTCTACCCTATCAGAGGGCATTCTTTCCTATCCTGTAACAGGGATTTTGGCCTCATTAAAGAACGTTTAAGACAACGTGATAGAATATTTTCTATGTGCAAATATATGGAGCTGATTGTTATAGCCCAGTGCCAGAAACAAGTTTACTGCGATGAAAGTTCAAAACAAGGATGTACTGGATTTTAAAAATTGGTTGGCAAGGTTCTGCAAACAAAATTCCATTTCTTTAAAAACAAACAACAGAAATGTACAAAAAAATGAAACACAAAACTTTTTAGTTTCACAATCATACTATTCAACTAAATATGCCTAAAACCATAAATCAAAAGCAGTAAGCAAATAAGGCATATAAAGAAAAGCTGCTAATAGTAGAAACAAGAATTGTTCACTTTGGAACTCACCTTGGAATTTATTCCAGAGGAGAAAACGCCGTTTTATCAAAACATTATTGAAGACTGGCCATTTAAAAACCCAAAAATTAATTTCTAGACTTACTTTAGATATATTTGTTGGTTTTTATAAAACGTCCTAAAAATACTCTTTAATAAAGTTTGTTTTTTAGGGTGGTTCTTCTTTTTTTTCACGTAAATTGTTGGAAGGAGCCAAGCACCATTAAAATAGAATTAAAAATACAAACACCAAAACATAATTTTTGAACTTTTTATACTAGATCTAATATATTAAATGCTTTTCTTTGAGTTTAGGTTTTAAACAGTTTTTTGCTCTTTTCTCAAAACTTAGAAAATTTTGCTTTGCCCATTTCAACAATAACTGATTCATTGAAATATAAAGTCCTTCAGTCTGAAGAACATAAATATGCCATCGATAGTAAATGTGGTGACCAAAACAACCAAAAATGTTTTGGATCAGTCTTTTAATTTTTTTTCTTTCTTCTTCATTCTCCAAATTCTCTACGCAACACTTTAAGCCAAAGTTCAAATTTTGTGCGCTTTCTTCACATATCTTTTAATATAGTGCTATATTCCTCAATTCTTTGCTGGTTTGCTGTGAGACTTGCATGAATCTACAGACTTCAGTCTATGAGTAACAGTGAGTCTGGTAGAGTATGTACTGTATGTTTTGGACGATGGGCACGAGTTGCACATGAGGGCGAGCCCACAGCTTGCTGCAATATTGTCAGTCAACAGTTCTTTCTCAATAAAGAAAATTATTTTAGAACAGATCACTTTAACCGACCGGTCCTCAAGTGTTCGTTTCGTGCTCAAAACAAAGTTCTTTTATCTCAGTGGCCACCGTTTTATTATAACTAATGAATGCTGAACTCAGTGTTAATTATAAATTAATGCCTTCAGATTCAAGCAAGCTTTCCAGTACAGCAACAAAGAATGCATGCTGTGTTACCACAGTACCTTTAGCAACACGCCAGATTCACTCATTATGGAACTCCCTTCACGTACCCATTTTAGCTATTTCTTCATCGCATCGATTTTTTCTTTGAACATTTCATTATCACCTACTTGTTGCTCAAAATCTGTCCTGAGATTACTTTCAGTTTTAAGATCAGAGACGACAAAATCTTCCTTTTCAATAAATTTCGCATGTAACCTCTTCTTACAATAAAATATGATAGACCGCAGTTTTGAGTATTAAATCAAATAAATATGTAGAGCAAAAAGGGGTTGAAAAGTTAAAAACCTTGCTATGGAAACACAGAATTTTTAATAGCCACTTGTTGTTCGTTAGATAAATATGCAAACTAATATAACAATATATAATTTTTAATTTCATTTTTGAATTTTTTATATTACAAGGGTAAAACTACACGAAAATAAAAGCAAACAACTTGAAATTTTTTTCAGATATGTTCGCACCTTATTTAACAATTTTTATTAATACACTCTACAACCATACGCTCCAGAGCACAATTTTTCCACACGATATGTTAATTTTTATAACCAACACTCGAGCAAGCCTGATTATATAGGGAGATACATTTAATCACAATATATTATAATTTAATTTAAACAATATCCTTCACCCAAAACGAAAGACAAGTACGGTAAAATTTATCAAAATTATTACACGCAGTTTAATCATAAATATTGTGTACAGTATGTGTCGTTCGTAATTGATCTTAAATCAAATTTTAATTTCTTTTTAATTTGTAACGTCACCTATGACCTAAATTACGTCATATACGCATAAATAGATACACTTTTCGTACATAATATTTTATGATAGATAACAGTGTAAACAATACTGCAATAAAAACTACATGTCAAGGTGTTTGAATGATTAAGAAAAGTAAAACCCTGATCATACTAGCAATGTCAAGAGAACATACGGAAAAATAACAATAAATCAAGTAGTTAACTGTTAAATGCAATAAACAACAGCAAAGAGCCTTGGAAAAACTGTTATTCATAACCAATTATAACTAATTTTTTCACTCTATAATAAATCCTTTACGATCAAAGTCACGCGATATATTTAAATCCCCAGGTTAGCGCCGCACTGGATGTTTCCATAGCGCACAAAAACTTCAAATTCGAATTTAATGATGATGTTGTTCACTAATCAAAGAAAAAAGTTTGTTATTAAACAGAAATGACAGCGAAGAAGACCCCACAGAAAAAATAAAAGAACGAAATTGAGTGACAGTTCAATTAACTCAATTATTTTTAAATAATAAGACGTAATTTGTAGGTCACGGTTCTAAAGAAAATTCTACTTTTGTCACGAGCGAAGCAGTTTTAGATTCTTTTTTAAATCACAAATTGGCCCCAATTTAAATTTAAATGAAAAGTATAATGAAGATGAATATCTGATGCTTTTTACGAGAAAGTTAGACCAGATAGAGTGGAACAAAAAATTCTTTTCAAGTACGCACAAGTCATAAAGGAAAATATTGCTTCCCCTTTTTTTTAGTACAAAAGGCATTATTATGATCAAATCACATTTTTTTTAAATCCTTCAGAATAATAATGTCAAGGAAATATTATATTGCAAATACCTATTTAAATATATTTTCTTTTGGATTTAATCAAATTTTATGTTATTATAAGTATAAAATCGTAAGTTAAATTGCAGGAAGTTGCAAATTACCGGAGACTTTAACGTCCGGTTAGACAAGAGTTTCTTCTTGATTCTCCATTTCAAATAATTTAATATTAATAGATTACATTATTAATTCCAAACATTTTATTAACTCATTATGAATAATAGAAAACAAAAAGTTCTTATGGAATTATATTTTCCGGTTTCAATATTTAATAGAGAATTTTTTTTAACCTTTTCTTTGCTTGTACTTACATTCACTTTACATTTTGCTCCGACCCTAAAACTCCATTTATTATATTAAAACAGACTTTACAACCACTAAAACTAGAGCTAATGACCTAATAAACTGTTACGACAAAGGTCATTTTAAAGGCTTTCCCTTCTTGAAATTTAATGAATGTTTCAACACTGTTTCACCATTTATTTTGTTATACTTGTAAATACATTTTTATTTTAATCTTGAAATAAAGTAACACACAACAATGAATGGGTCAAACATAAAACAATTATTGTTTATTTACTTTTTTATTTTAATTACAAGTTTCCTTTCATTTCCCTTTTTTTATACTGACGGCATTGTCATCATCATAACTTGATTAGCTAAATACAACCTTCACAAGTCTCACTTGCTAATACATTTTCAAGGACCCCCACCAATAAAACATCAATTTGTTTCATTGTATCTAAAAGTTTCATTACGCATCACCTTCCTAAATCGTCAATTAATATAGACTCATCTCTAGTTGTGGGTTTTTATTTATTTTGTACAGGTGCAAATATATTCGGAGGTCACGGCTGAGGACGCCAACGTTAACAAGAACCAGTTTTACGAACGTATTTTACAACAGGCAAACTCGCTTTAATGGAGAAAGTCGTGTTGGCTGCAAAACTAGCGGGCCCCATTGACTTTAAAACGTTTCTGCAAGAACCTAGAGGTCAGGTTCAAGGACAGAACATTATGGCAAGATCAATTTCAATTAATCTTTTGTTTTTTCTTTTTTGAGAAAAAAAATGCCGGAAAATTAATTGAGATGTGGTAACCTTCGCTTCAAGGCGTTTTTCATGAGTTTTTTAAGGGAAAAGATTTATCATAAATAATTTTCATTGTGTGCATGATATAATATTTTAAATTTAAATTGGGAGGAGTTTTACAAGGTTCTTCAAGTCAACGAACTTAAAAAAAATCTTGCTTTTAGGATTCCAACAGTTTTAGTCTGGTTTTGTTTTAAAAATAGTATTCTGAGATATTCTGTATAATTAAAACACGAAAAGTCTTTTCTTTTTATGAGTTTGCAGTCTATAATATTAGAAATTAATACTAGAATCTAAAAGTTTTTAAATATTTTACGTGGTAGCAGAGGAAATTATTTAGGACGTTTTAGAGAAAACTTAAAAGAAGAGTTGCGTATAAATAGCTTGTACGGTAAAAAGCGTTAAAGGTTTCACTTTCATTCTTAATGGAATGTACTTTTTGCTCACGTCTTGTTTTACAGCCATACATTAAAAAAGAGTAGGAGATTTTTTCACTCTTCGAAATTCGATGTTGCTTCAAATAGAAATTGCTATTGAGTTATTACTGTTCACCTGATGTGTTTCTAATTAATTCAGATGTGTAAATATTTGTATGATTAATGTAGGATGATCGATAAATGCGAAGGTAGCAACTAATATTGATTTGTTTACATTTCCTAAGTTGCATAATAACAAGTATAATTTTTACTTCAAAATTAAAATAATTGTTTAAGAAACACAACAAACATTTAGCTCGTGGAATATTTATTATGATTCAAAGGAAGAATCCACTAAAATTTTATTTTTTCGGTTTAAATTTACATTTTAGAATGAAACAAACATTTTAGATAACCTTCAATTAAATCTTCTAAATTCTTTTCTTTTCGAGTCAATAAAGCATTGAAAGTCAGTAGCAAGACTTTGCTGATCTTCAGAAGAATGACTGTACGATCAGTCAAAACCACTTTCCTAAATACTTAAGATGTTCTTCGACAATCTGAATATTTAAATGTTTCTACATTGATCATTCTAATCATTTAATCTTCATTAACTTTCAACCTTATCTGAATAATGTTACTACATTATAAATCAAGAGAATCAAGTTTTCTGAGAGGTGTCTAACTTGGTAGGTAGAATGTTATATGAATGTTTAAAAGAGAGTAATACTGTTTTTCTATAGATAGATATGGCACCCTGTCATCATCATATTCAACGCTTCTGAGTTCTTGAGTGCGCGGTAATGGTATAAGACTCATGACTCAGTCTTACAGTGTGCCAAATGTGCCTTCAGCTCTTAAAACTCTTGGCTATGCAATAAATGCATACAATTCTGGAACATGCAGATAATGTTTCAAATGGGCTCCACGCTCGCTTAATTCGGCCATTCTAAACTTCTGGCTATGAGTTAATGGTATACAGGGTGTTAGTAAACTAATAGTACTCCGTGAAACAGGTGATAGGAAAAGTCATTTGAAATAGAAAATTCTAGTAAAAATTGTTTCAATCTTGCTCCGTTTTCGAGAAAATGTGAAAAACAGCTAGCACTATCTGGCAACGGTGTCGCACTAAAACCTTGATTATAGCCTTTTGCAAATTTATTTTAGACACTCTCTAATAAATCACTAGAAAGTTGAGTTCAATTTTCTAGGAAGTTTTACCTGGGATAAATCCTTTGTCATAAAACCGTAAATAATCTTCTGTTTGTTGTACCTACTTAAAAGGGGTGTAGGTTGTTACTTCTTTAAACAACAGAACGGTATTGTACAAATCGTTTAAAACTAGACCCTTGTAATGTAAATTTACGTATAATGTGGTTTTTGTTTGATGCTGGTTTTTAGGGAATAATTGAAAAAAGTAAATTAAAAAAGTTACTTGTAGCTAGTTTGATGTTAGGCTTTGCTGGAAACCGTTATTCAACAAAATTTTACACAATTAATAATACAGTGTAAATTGAAATACTTAGACAGAAAGGGGATTATTGTGATTACCGAAAAATGTCTACTGGAAAACAATACAAGCTTAATTGCTGTTTGGATTGCTTATGATTTTATTTTGTGCTAATATCGAAAGTCTCAATAATTCTTTGACTTTAAGAAGTACGTGTTTTTTTAGAAAAAAGGGATTTGTTAAAAAATACCTACACTCATCTTCGTATGTCAAGGTATTCCTTGATTAAAAATTATCTAGATTATTAGCATTGCAAAAGGATGTTAGAAAAGTAATAGTAAGGGTGTAATAATTTTAGCGTATTTCCTGTACAAATAATTTGTCTTTTTTCCGGTTTAAACTAGTACCGTTGTATGTAAACTTCCTAGGGGGTGCACTTAAAGCTTAAAAGCAGAACAAAGATGGGTTTACTTCTTTGACCAAGATAAAAGAAGATAGCTGACGGTAAAAGGAACAAACCACCCCCAATTTACTGGAATATCTGACTTGACTAGAGTTAAAGAAAGAGAAAGTGTAAAAGGGAAATTTCCTTTTCAACTAATGCAGAGTTGCCAATTCTCTTAGTAATTTCATTCATGCATTTTGTTCTTTTGTGGCTAAACTAATAAATTTACAAAACAATTTTACAATACTTTTTTATTAGGCTGGATGAGACCAATCTTCTGAACAAATCTTAAAGTGAAATCTACATTAGTTATTGAATAATAACATATGAAAGTCTGGATCTTTATTAATCATTTCTGGGAAAACCGTTGAGATTTGACCATGGTTGTATGAGACTTTTCTGTTTGTATTGATGTCCCCTACCACCAGTTTCCCGAACTACTATTAGTTCACTAACACCCTGTATAATTTGTGGCACAATTCAATAATGCCCAAAATACCTTTAACTCGCCTTAATCAACTATTTTGTGCTCGTAGCTGTGCAATAATGGCATAAAGTTCGTAGTGCAAACCGATGATATTCAAAATGTACCTTACTCTCTCCTTATTTAGCTCATTTAAGCTATTGGCTGTACAGTAATAGCATAAAAGTGTTACAATCCGATAATGCACTAAATATGCTTTAAGCTCTACTTATTCAGCTTTTTTCTGCTATTGGCTTTGTAGTAATTTCATAAGATTTTTTACAGTTCAATAATGTGCCAAATGTGCTCAAGCTTGCTTTATTCGGCTCTTTCGAGCTCTTGACTGTGCAGTAATGCCATAAAAATCTGTGACGCAATTTAATTATGTGCTATACGAGCCACAAATATGCTTTAGCTGTAGCTCTTCTGGGCTTTTGGTTGTTCTGGTAACACCATAGAATTTGTGACACAGCTCGAGTATTCCTTAAGCTCACCTTATTCAGTTTTTCTTAGATCTTGACTGCGCACTAATGGCAAATGGGTTTCAAGCTCGCCTCATCCAGGTCGTCTGGGTTTTAGAGTGCTCAGTAGTCGCACAGAATCTGTGGTATTTCAATAGCAACCCAAATATGCTTTATTCCGCGATATTGGTTTGCTCAGTAAATGGCATAAAACTCGTGATACAGTCGGATAATGCTTTGAATAGGCCTTGAGATTGCTTTACCGCCTTCTTGTGGGTTTTTAGTTGCGCACTAATGCCATAACATGTGTGACACAGTCCAATGATGCGTCAGCTAGACCTTAGGTTTTCCACATTAAACTTTTCTAGACTCTTGGCTGCCAATAATAAGCTCGTCTTATTTCTCTCTTCTGAGCTGCATGTACAGTTTGTAAAAAGTAGGATCATCCCTCAAGGTTACAACACGACCTTGAGGGATGATCCTACTTTATAAGAACTGTAAACGTAAATATGCAAAAAGATCTAAACTTGCTCAAAAAAAGACTGACATTAACGACCTAAATTGGCATCAGACAGCATTGTTAGTAAGTAAAATAAGTTTTATCAAGAAAATAACTAAAATAAGCTATTTAAACATTTCCAAAGTTTTTATTGCCAAAGACTAAGTAAAAACAATAGTTTAGTAGCATTACACTTCAGTTCAATGTTTTTGAATAGTTACTGCCTCTTCTTTCAGCTAGCAAAGGGCAAGATTTACTCTAATGGTTTTCAGGAGAAATACACAAAAACTACGATTTTAAAAATGACTAAAATTTATAGAATATTGTCATATCCTGTAGTCTGAACATAAATAAAATTCGTTTTTGAAAAAGGTGATTGGGTCTTGGATATAATGGAGAATATCTCAAAATCATTCTTGTCCCTAGAAAATGGAGTATTTCAGTTCTTGTTTTTTATACTTTTGTTGTAGTTGTTCCTTTTACAGAGATATAAATTCGAAAACTAAGACTTTCAAAAAGAAAGCAAAGTCGTTGGCGAATTGGCAAATGAAAGAAATTTCCCTAGATTGTCCAAATTTGCTTATTGAAGCATTTTGGCTACTACATGAAAAACGACGTTCAGAAGTAAGTGAATCTTCAAACATTCAAGTCACTTTCAGTAGTATTTGATAAAAAAAGTTATGGAAGCATCTGAAAAACGCATACGGTTCATATCGCAAAGGAATTATTGGAAAAAACAAAATAAGGACATTTGTAATGACGACAGTCAGGTGGTGTATCAACAAACATGCACTAATATGAAATAGTTATAAAACAACTACATGGATGTTTGTGAGATTTACACTAAATTCTCTCCTGGGTATTTATTTCTCAACCATACTTTATTCAAAATTTTGTTTACCAACAGTAACAGCGCTTTGCAGCACCTCGATTACTCTTAAGATGTTCTGGCTTACGTCATCAATCATCATACATTACATATTATGTGAAATTCTTCGAGATTCTTCAATGCGTTCTAGAAAAAATACAGTGACAAGAATAGAAAAAGCAGCAATTCTTCATCAATTTTGATGACTAGACTCAAATTCATGATTTATTTTTTATTCAATGGCATTGAAGTGAAAAAGATTTTGTGCATTTTTAAAATCCTTGTATTGTATTGTAATCTAATAGAAAATGCAATATTTTGCCTATACGATCTTTTTTATTTATGACTTATAAGTCGAACCCCCTGTCCTGTTTTATAGAGCTATGAACTGTTGTACGACTTATTATGATCAGTGTGTGATTACACACCACTCTTTCTAAAGTTTGCCAAATCTTGAGTTATGCATCTAGGCATATCAGGCCAATACAAACTAATGTTCTTACTTGAAAATATATAAACTGCTTTTTCGGCTAAAAATGCGTAAAACTGAATAGACTATAGTTTATTGGCAGCATGAACGATACGGACATAGATAACTGATTTTTTCCTGTAACCTTTTATGGGCCGCAACAGGATTGAGCAAACCACACTGGAGTATTTTTCCAACAGTTTCATCTGTGATGAAAAAGTTTAGTTTCTTGGTAAACTCAGTGTTTATTTCTTCTGATAGACATGGCTGACTTTGACTGTGTATTTATTGATCGATGTTCTAGAATGTAATTCGATATGGGACTATTCAATGTGGTATTTAGTCGGTCAAAAGAAAATGATTTGCTCGTCATTTAAGGATTTGAGTTTCGAAGAAGGCATTGGTTTTTATAAGCAAGAGTGACTGTAAAAACATTAATAAAACGTGCATTTTGCCTAAAAAGAAGAAGAATGGCTTTTGTAGTTATGGTATAAATAGTTAGAAAGTATGTCGCCTTTGATGGGATAGAGAAAAAAATAAAAATGTGAACCATTACTAACTTGGTATTTCATTGATCTTTTTCTTCTTTTTGGTTTTGAAATTTAGTTTAGTTTAATAACGAATTTTGTATTATTTCGATTCATCTAGCCTGACCAAAACGCATATACTTCATAAAGAGCATCTTTAAGTTTTAAATTCAAACGTTGCACTGTTTGACTGGACATAGTCTTTGAGAATAATACAGATTTGTAATTTGTTGGTTATTGTAACATATTTTTTGTCTAAAGGTAACCAGTATTGATAATAAGTCAGAATAAAGTGGTTAAATCTAAAAAAGGAAATTTCGAAGATTTTTGAATTACAAATCAGAGGGAAAAGGATGAGCACCAGATATGTTAACAATTTATTGTAAACGAGCAATATTGTTATTGAGCCTTATAAATCAAGAAACGATTATTATCAGAGGTGCGGATGACACAACGAAAACAGTTGTTCCAATAAGATGTTTTGGACATTATTCATCAAAAACTTTTGTAACTAGGTTTTCATTTCAATAAATTTATAATAAAAGACCCTTCACATGAACTAAAGCTTTAAATACAGAAAAAAAACAGAAAATACTATAGTTGAGTATTTTTCTATTTTCAATATCACCTAAAATGTTAGTAGTATGTAGAAGAATTATAAAATTAGACAAAGACAAATTCAAACAATTTTTGAAAAAGACAACGTCATATGTTACTGAAGCATCCCACATATTCTCTATTATCCAACCTTAATCATAGACCTATAGGAGATATACAAGATCATTGTGATTCCTCACACTTTTTTTATCGGAATTCAAGCTTTATAAGGACAACAAAAAAAGAAAATGAAAAATATCAATCTGGAGGTTGTATTGCGCCTTTACAGATTTCCCACATTCATCCTCTCATCCAAACAAGTTTGTCAGCTTTTTGGACAATCGTTGAAAATGTTTATCAAGTTAAAGTATAAACTATTTTGAAGATGAGTCTTTTGTAACACCTACACAGAACAATAACAACCAAAGAATTTTTATAAAAAAAATACTGATTTACATAAAAACTTGACGCTATAAATTTCCCCAGTGAAATAGGAGATGTAATCTAAAATTATAAAAATGCATTCTGAAAGTAACAATTTGAATTAATAATTTGATAGCAAACAAAATTCACAATTTTAAATGAAGCCAGAAACGCAATTAATTTTTGGTAATTTTAGAACTTTCTTGAAACATACATAAAAGAACCAAGAAAGCAGGAGGTTATTAAATAAATTTAGGTTAATATAACAAAGACTGTTATTGCGGAATTTTAAATAAATTTTCTCATAACATAAAATCTAATTACATTATAAAAATTAGATGTTCTTAAATATAACTTTCAATGTATCTTCAGTTTGTGTAGATTGAAACAATACCAAAAGTCTGAGAAGTTTTTGCAAACAACATGAATAATTGATGGGGTCTCTGTAATATTTGCATAATTTTCTCATTTGACATGCGTGGGTTTCTACATTTGACAGTCGTTTTGTGCATGTGTATGATATTGCAAAAAAATTACGTCTGGTTTTGATGCTTAGCTGACACTAATAATTGAATCACACAAAAAAGGGTTAATGAAAATTCTATTAAAACATTTTCCACGCAATACCTTCATAATTAAATAACAGATTCATTCGTGTAATTGCTTGCATTTTAATTTCGTTCGTATATTTGATTTGGCCGTACGGTAATGCATTCAAATTCTATTTGAAGTTCGTAAAATGATGTTTACAACGGAAAAAAGTATAATTTCAGAAAGCAATTTTCTCGTTGTTCGGGCCTGAAGCAACCAGTGCGTGTTAAAGAGGAAATATCTAACACAATAACGGCTTCTCCTAATATTAAAAGGGCGTTATTCTCGTTATAAGAGTCATATTACCACTTCTTATATATGACGGTTGTAATTTTGATTTCCCAAGTTAATATCGCGGAAAGTTACAAGAACCAAGACAGTGGCTGCGACAGCCCTTTATTGATGGCACATTCTGTGAAATACGACTCTAACAACGTCAAGATTACGTTTAATAATGCCACATATTCCCGGTAATAATTTCTAATGAAAACGCTATGAAAGTTTAATCTCTTCAAGAATTAAATCTTCTGAATGTACTTCTAATTTCCAGCCTTGAATGTACTGACATCACACCTTAAACTTGCTCAAATATCTCCGACATTGTTTCATCGCGGAATTTCAAAGAATTGTACAAAAAGCTAGCAACACCTTCAGGGAATTTTAACGTTTATTATTTATTATTTTCTTAATTAAGAGAGCGGAGATGCCATTTGCACTTAACTCCGCGTTTACGTGAAACGCCTGGAATATTTTGTTACATTAAAAAACCAAAAAATTCAAGTTTTCCGCGTTTTCTTCCTATTATATTTTATATTTTTAATATTTGTGCTAATTTAACAAAACCTAGGAAGCGGAAACGCAATTTCTTAAATAAAAAATTTGCATGTAAAAATTTATTTTTATTTTCTGTACCGTTAATTAATTCATTCCGTTACTAACCTAATAAAGATGAGGACCGGTCCTGGTCCTACTTGTTAATATCGCTAAAATCTCGCAGCTTTCGTTACACGAAGCAAAAACGAAAGTAAAAGCTTAAATTTTACTTTTCTTGTTGTTGCGTGTTAGTTACAGTGACTAATGTTCCGTTTTAAATTTCCATTTAGGAAACTCGTATTTCATGTTACGGCAACCACAATTTTTTAATTTTTCTGCTTATTTAATTAATTAGTGCACTTTATTAATGTTATTTTTGTGGGTTTCACTTTTAAAGCATAATAACCAGGAAATATATTTTTTGATCAATTAAGTTGATGTTTTGTAGATCAGAATTTAACCCATAGAATGATTATACAAAACATAACGACGGGAGGTTAGTGAACCTCAAACATGCCTCTGAAATATAAAAATGGTCATTAAAACAAGCGAAATCAAAACTATAAAAAGGAAGCAAAAAACATTTCCGTTACAACCCGATATTGCTACGGTCGTCATTCAAATCTGCAAACTCCGAGTACTGCAGGCAAATCAAATTGTTGAGTTTTAACAAAAAATATGCTTGTTCTGGACATGTAATTTGCAGCTATTGTCAGAGTCTCATTTAAAGGTACATATAGAGAATTTTTATGTCAGACCACACCACACAGTAGTGTAAATATAACTCGCATAATTTGATACTACATAAGGCTATCATTGAACTAACTAAGGAGTTTTGCAATAGGATTTGGGAGAGCGCAAATAACAACACGTAGTTTTTGTCGTACTTGGTGTTTCATGTACCGAGAAATCTCATCAGTTATGCATATATTCTAAACATTTTAATACTCCAAATCTTTTTATTTTGTTTTTTATTTATCTGGTTTTTACCAGTTTGGTGATTTCGTAGTTTTAAGACACTTTTACATAATTCTCCTTATTAGAAAGATTTTTTCAAGAAAATCTTAATATTATCTACGGATAGCCAAACCTATTAGATAGTACTTACAGATGTTTAAAAGTTTCAGATTTTTTTTTTTTTTAATATGCAAGGTTTTCCTTTATAGTGCACGTAATATTTCTTTACACAGAATATCGACTCAATTGATTCTGAACTTTTTCTAGACTAGGGGTACAGTTGACTAAGATACTGACTTTTAATACATCTTATGACATCCACAATGTTAAGATCACAGTCAATTTTTCACAAATCAAAACTTTCAGTATTTACAACGCAAAATTTTGAATTTGTTATGTAAATGCTTCTTTGGGACTCGTTAATTTAATAAAGGAAGAATGTCTTCAGACTTTTTTTTCTTTTACATATTTTTTGGTTATGTCTTTAAATAGAGCAATCTTCAAGAACAAGAGAAATTTAAGTAATTCGAAAATAGAAGAAGAATACATCAAAAGATACATCTTCCACGGTTATTGTCGTTAAAGCATCTAAATGTTACAGTAACTTTATTAACAAAGATCACTAAAGATAACAGGACTGCTTACAACCATTGTATCTACCTCAGAACTGTGTAACTATTGATTCGTCATGCTTTTCAGTGTTTTACTTGCAGTATTGCATGCAAGATCAGATGGAGTATCTAAACCACCAGATTTTTGAAATGTAGTACATAACAAAACAGCGGTATTGACATCTGAGGTTTTGATATACGATAGAACTAACTCTAGAAGCTTTTCTGTAACAGTTATGTCTCATTGTGATAACACTTAGAGATCAATAATTACTTGAAAAATGTCTAGAATTATTTAATAACAGTACCAGAAAGCAGAGTAGAGAACTTAAACATTTTTTCCATCGACCTTGTTTTTGACCCTCATTTTGAGACCGACTAGTGTATCAAAATTATTTTGTCTCCCTGAGGGAGGCAAAGTAATTTTTTTCTCTCTGTTCAATTTTTATTTAGTTTTTTTTAGATGAGTTTTGAATATCATGGATACCAAAGCTATCTTACAATTACCAAAATAAATTCTTAATGTAGAATACGAAAAAATTATTTCACGAGCCGAAGTCGAGGGAAATAAATAACACACGCGAAAAAAATGTATCACTTTTTCCCTTTGAAGCACAAATAACTAAACAATTTGTTATCTGAAGGTTTTGATAATAAAAGAAAAAGTAAATTAGAATTAGAAGAATTTTAAACTTAAAATGGAAGATCCAAGAAACTCTGGTTGCAATTTCTGCTAACACATCTTAAACATCTATGCAAACTCTCTAAATAAATAAAATTTTAATGAAATACACTGCTGTAAGAAACAAAGGCACAATTTATAATCATTAAATTGTTTTGACCGCGAGATACGTAGCTCAACCAGACTATCAATGCAAAACAAAATTGGTGACAGATCAATTATGGTTTCGGAGAGGGACACTTCTTTGAAAGCTCAGATGAACCTAGCCTTATTAATAAGGATACCTTGGATAGTGATCTATGCGTGTCGGACATCTTAAAAGAGCACGTAATTGTATTTTTTTTTCTTATATTGGCCAAAATTTCTTATGATGCATGATAGTGCCAGATGCCACACTTTCCAAATTTTTCAAAGTTATCTCAACGAACGTGATATTGCAAACATAGAGTGGCCTGCACAAAATTCCAATTTAAACGCAATTAATAAGCATAACTGGGGAAAGACTGTAAGATTTTCAGATTTAATCAAATGATGTATGTAAGATAGAAAGACAACTGAGAGAAATCTAGTATTAAATTTAAATATGGATAGTCAATGTAATGCTAAGAAAGTTGTTTTTGTCCAATTGTGTTGTGTGTTCAAGTTTTTTTTTCTCAGATCGGCATAATCGTACCAAAGCCTTCATAACTACAGCAAACACAAAAACCCTTTTTTGCCGGGGCATCAATTCATTCAAATTTTCAGTTTGTAGAACTTCGCAAGGTCTTTAAAATGTCTTTTGCTTGAGGAATCTTTTTTCTGTTAGTGTTTACAACGCTGTCTAACAGCACCTCAGCAGCATCCTTACAGAAATGTTTTTGGTTGACGCATAGATCAGTTACAAAAAATCTTGTTTTTCAAAAAGCAAAGAGTTGTCAATTTGGATTTTAGCATCCTTGCAAGAACCGAAATTTTGCACTTCTTAATGTTAAAATAAAGGTGAGATTTCTAATTTTTTGGAAATCTTGAAGAACGGTATTAGGATCACCTGCTAAGATACCACCATCTAAATATTAAATGCTTAGTTTAGAACTGATGGAAATGGTATTTATAAGAGGAAATAACCATAGGACAGGAGATAAACGCTTTCCTTGTTCAATAGGTCTTTGTGATAAGATATGGTATTCACCAGAGGAAGGTATAAAAGATTCTTTGTAACAGTTTCTTCTATTCTTTAGCTCTAACTAGCTTTTAGAAATAACGCTGTAAAAAATGCTACTGCTGGGTCTTTTTAGTATTTTCCAATCTTCTGGGGCAAGTGACACTAGCTGCTGCAACCTATAGCACTTGGACAGTTTTAAATGCCGTTGTTACATTTCTCATTTCTAGCACTATCCAGTAATGCATGAATTTCTGTGAGGACATCAAGAGAATTATATGGTTTTGCAGAAATTAGATGTTTCTCTATCAGTTTGTGAAGACATAAAGAATCTGCAAAACATAAAAGTTCAATTGTATGAAAGGTGGAACTCCAAAATAGCTTCTAAAAGAGGCAATTATTTTTCAATTTGACTTTGTGCTGTTCTCCATCTTTGTTAATCAAGCTTCTTTTCCTTTGTTTCAGTTGATGAGATGCCTGTGGCATTAGGTTATCATTAGATTAGTTGAGGAATTGCTAAACTGGTTCTAAGCTTGTCAGTCAAATTAACCATCAGATTCTACAACGACAATTACAAAAGAGACTTAACAAGGTTTATGATTTCCTAATCCAACTCGTTTCTTACAAAAAGGATTAAATTAGAAAAGGTAAAAGATAGTATCAGTGGCATCTCCAAATAACTTCAAGGCAAAAAGGGGAAATCATTGGCAAAACTTCAAAATAAATGTCATGCTTCAAGATTTTGTAATTAGTCATGTAAAACCAAAATGAAGAATGCATTTAAGCAAATGAAAAATAATTAGGAGAGTATTTTAGAGTTAAAAAGCAAAATCTTCATTTCAGTGCAAAGCACCATATCATTGCATGGCAAGAACAAGCCAGTACGTTTGCAAAAACTTAAAAACCGCACTACTATTATTTTTATTGTATTAATTACCATGCTGATTAGTCCTTTCAGATAAAACATAATTTCCATAAAGAAATAATAATTTCATGTCGTTAACCTTTCTGCTTTGTTATGCTGATACATCTGCTGCTAGAGAGAACATCAAAGATATAAAAGTTTGCAAGATTACATATTATACGAAACATCCCTATTTGAACATTTAAATTACCCTATAAACAATAAAATTCATGGTTTTCCTAGCATTTCGTTGTAATAGATGCACTGCATAATCTGCTTTTATTTTAAACATGGCAGAATCAAACGTAGCAACGCAACCCTATGTTATACCTTATTCATATCAAGCTGCAAAACGAATTTTAGATATTATATTTAAATAAGATCTCGCAATCGACGCGAGTGACAGCTAGAGAGGAAAAATTGCTTTTCATTTTATTTATTTCATTCATTTTAAATAAGAAAGTAATAATGTTTCGGGTATTACATTTTTAAGATAGAGAGAAAATAAAATATTGATAGACGCAGTAAAATTGGAAGCTTATTGTAAGTAGAAAGGTAATTAAAGAAATATAAATTTCCCAAGAGAAAAAATAAAGAAAATCTTTGTAAGAATAAAACCGATATTTGGAATGTTAAAAAATCTATCTAGCGATATCAACAAGAGAAATAGCTTACGTCGCTAGTGCAGGTCATCAATCAGTCTGGATAATTTTGTAAAAAAACATGGTGGCTTCTATTCTTTTATTTATTGACTTCATTAATATAGATGGTTACAAAACAACTTGCTTTTACTTGTTTTTATGAGATTGAGAAGATAATCTGAGTTTTCCATTCCATTTCCAAAAGAAAATATTTATTTTCAATTCGGAATACACAAGGTGCATAATATAAAATTTTATTTATAAGGAGGCTTTTATCCTATAAAAATTTATATCAAAAACACTTTTATGATGGTTCACGTTAACGTTTTAGTAACTTTCAATAATTAATTTGTAGTTTATACCTTTTGAAGAATTTATTTTCATTGCTTTTAGTTCTTATTTACCACGTCGTAAAAGGAAAATGTGTGGGTCAATGTTAAAAAGATAATCAAAAGCTTTTGCTCAGCTCGATAAGAAAAAGTAAAAAGGCTTCCTCTTAAAAAATTTACCATTTTAAGAAAACAAAGAAAAATGTCAAACACTCCTGCATTACGCCCAGTTCGCATTGAACCCAGTACAGTACATAGGACCTACCTCAGGAGCAAGTTACTCCAGCAAACACAAATATTCAAGTCATGTATTTAATTAACCTGTACTAGAAGCTACCTCCACTCTTTTTTTCCAAGCAGCTCAATCATTGTATTAATCTCTAATAAATACGGCGGACATAAATTTCAAATTTTATCTGCATGATGTTTTTCCTAATCTTATATGTACTTGTATCTTTATTAAAGAGTCGCATTTTTTGAGAAGTATTTAGAAACCTAAACAGGTCTTTCAGTCGTTGAATTTATTTGCAATAAATAAGTTAGGCATTAATTTTGAAAACTTCGCTTTTATTTTACTTAATAAGTATGTCACTAAGATTTTAATTTGAGTCCCAGCTATTGGGAAATAATAACCACCCTTGAGCTAAAATTTGGGCACGATTTTTAATTCCGTACAAACCTAGAAACTCCTGGGATTTGCAACCAATATAAATTGAGCATGACTAGTACTAACACAGCCACCTTTCAAGTGTATTGACTAGCCTTGATCAATTTGATAAGATAAGAGTAAGTATAAAACCTATTAAATTGGGAATTGATTCAAATCGATTGAAAAAACCAATTTAATTCAATTAAAAAAATTCTTTCGTAGTATATTCAATAGATTTACTGTCTCTAACTATAGCTAGTAGTCTATTGGCATTCCAGAAACGCAAAATGCACAGATTTCTGTTTCTGGTACCTTCGGAATCAGTCAAGGCGCTGTCAAGACGCTTTGGAGGCAGTACCAAACAACAACTTCTTTAGATAAACGCTAACCGAGAGAATGTGAAAGAATAACCATGGATAGACAATACAATGTTTATGCTACGCCTATGGCCTTGTTAGCAATGATGTTATAAGTCACTGAAATAATCTCACTTTTGCATAGTAAACAGACATTCAGTGCCGTCAGTCTTCAAACATTGGTTTAGGGTTGTATTTTGCTCGTCGCAGTATTAAAGTATTAAGACAACTAAATAACCTTTCGTGGTGGCATTTACGGTATGGAGGAAAATCTGTATTAGTTGAGCATCCAAAATTTTTATGTCAGGGAACTGATTATGCAGAAGACATTATAAAAACAACTAAAGGCAACTTCCAAGCTGCTTGAAGAAACTTTGATGTCTTTTGACATGGACATATACAGAAAAAAAAACAAAATTTTGTTGGTTTTTGGTTATAGAAGTGTGAACAAAAACAAGAGCTTTCCCTTTTGCGTTTACAATGATTTCTTCAAGAAGAATTATTTTTGATAAAGAGCTGTGCGATTTAAATAGACCGTTTTTTGACATTCATTAAACATTATGAGTTTGTAATATTTACTCAGAAATACTTTGTATTTCATCAGTGATTAACCTCAAACTAATCTAGATCGAAGGCGGCAAAGATGAAGAGAATCTCCACAACAAACTGGATCATCAGCAAATCAAAATTCTTTTTCGGACCCAGTGATCTACAGAACAGACTAAAGACTATAAGATGAATCCACTACCGTGATCCTAAAAATGAGGGATTTTTATTCATCGTTTTCCTTGAAATTCCGTGTTGCAAAAACAAGAGATCAAACATGATGAAAGAAATGCAGGACACTTTACTGACCATAGTGACATTTTCTCATTGTCTATGTTTAGCATAAAGCATGCGTGCTTTACCTCCAATATGAGAAATTCTCATTAAATGCTATGGAGATTTCAGTAGATAAATTATAAAATACAAAAGTTTTTAAAAACGCAGAAAACAAGAACTGTAACATCTTCCACTAGTAATTCATAAGAAATTTTCTTGTAATTTTAAATCTGAATATGTAACATTTCTTCTTGAACGTAGTTTTAGTTCGGAAAGGGCACTGTGCCATTCAACAAAGTGTAGATATATGACTTGATGACTAGGTAGAAGTTTCTGAACTTAAAGTGTATCATAAATTCAATACTTTACCGCCTAGTCGCTTCAAAAAGCAAAGAAAATGAGTCTTGTCTCTGCTATGGTTTACAGTTTGTGCTCTTCGTTCCTCATTTCATGATCTAAATCTGAAGTCGTTGTTTAGTTATTATAGAAGGAAGACTATGCCCAAAACAATTTGCAAAGTTACCCATGTAAAAGATATATTGGATGAATTTAGATCAATTATAAGTATAAATATAAGTCAAATCGATTCAAAAGCAATTATAGATCGTTAGGACAGTCATAATAATTGGATTAGGTACACAACACCAAATTGTAAACGTAAAAAGCCGAAACTGTGCAAAACCAAAAAGGAAATAATTTGATTTATATTTTTATCTATTCTAGAATATTTGATGCCTACATAACTTTCTTTTCAAATGTATTTCAATCTTGAAACTTTCCTTTTTTCTAATATTTGAGTAGAATTGTAGAATAAATACTATGATAAAAGAAAAACCTTTTTCTGACGCCAATAGGATTTTCTTAAGATTTGATTTTGTCTTGACTGCTCGAATCAGTCTCGCTTGCGAAACGTTACATATTTAGAATATCAAGTATTTCTAGTATAACTGGCAGTAATAACATTTGTAAAAAGTTTATTGAGTTTTTTACTACTAACAAAAAATAATAAACAATGTTCCGAGTACAGTATATGGAAAACGTAGAGCAGACAACTGTTTTTTCCAATATTTTGATTAATTTATCATAAAAAAGCTCAACTACCTATATCAATAGCAATGTAATCATTTCAGAAATTGAACTGTGTACTAGATGACACTGACAGCAAGATTAAAAGTTTAAAAATGTATCACTCGACGACGCGACAGAAATTATTATTCCTCTCTATTTTGCATTTCAAGCTTAAAACTACAACGAGTAATACTTTTTTAAGCTCCAAACCTAAATATTCTAAGCATTTTATATAATTTAGAATTTTATTAATACAACACAAATGTTGCCTTGTTGCAAAAAGAAATATTTCCTGATATTACTGAAGATTATCGTAATTCAAGAGGATGTTGCGCGCCGGCTTTTGCGAAATTATATTTATGAGTCTTTTGGTTAAGCAAAGCGGGCAACGTTTAAAAATTATATACTTTTAGGGTTACCGAAGACAAATTACCCATGTGTAACTGTGTGTGTACACTGAAATTTCGATACGTTTCTCAATTTTCTTACAAATGACCTCATTATAATGTAAACCTGCACTTTATGGCGCGCTGACTTGGGTGTGAACTAGGTGATCCCGCTCCCTGTGGACAATCACGAGCGATGACCGACAAGCCTAAAGAATGTGCACGTCTTCGTGTCCCTTTGGTTTACACACCGCGAAAGCGAAAAGCTGAACGTGGAATTATCGACAGTCGATTCCAACAGGGTACATGTAGCCTCGATCGCAAGAGACCGATTTACGGAGCGTTTTCAGAATTACACATCAGCTCTTTCAGATACAACTCCTGAGAGCACAGAGAGCACACTATATCCATCGAATAACAATATATACTTGAACTTTGAAAAGTCCCATTGATTACTTTCGGTGCATTATTTTAGAGTAACGAGAAGGTTTTATGTCGACACCGTTGGATTAGAAGAAAATCCTCTGAGAATTGCTGACAGCGTTACATCCCTTCGCTACGGTTCGATTGTAAAAATAATTTATGCTTCAATAATTCGCTACATTTATTTTGTCTGGTAGCTTAATAAAAAAAATATCTTGAAGCTCTTTACAGAAAATAAGTGATTTCATTTACAGTATTAGATCTTGACTTCTATAACTAATTATTATGCTTTTAACGAGGAAAATAAACGTAAAGAGACAGACATTCAAAGAGTAAATTGCAGCAGGTTTTTGTCACAACAGTAAAGCACATTAAAAATACCCTCCCCATCGTCTGCTTTATTATCATTAACAATAATTAAATAATTTGAAACGGGGACGAAGACTGTAAAGCTGGCACTCAATGTTGAGATGTTTGCAGTTGCAGAAGCATTCAGAATATCAACTTAATTAACTCGTTATGGAAACATCAAAGTACTCTCCATTTAGTAATTGCAATTCCCTAATTACCTAGGGTGTTAACTGTGATTGCCTAAGAGAATGCATTGAACCTAGCTTCTCGATCTGTAAACAACCAATTCTGCAGGTTCTGTTTGTTTTCTATCAGCAACTTACTTATAGACAAAGTCAAAGAAGATCATTATTGCACTACTGAAAGATAAAGGTATCTCACAATTGTTCTTTCTTAACGTGTGGAAAAATACAAGTTGCAATAGGTTAGGAATGGTTTGGCGATAGCCCAATTGTAGGTTCATTACATTAGATGAAGAAAATAAACGAAAACACAGCAATGGAAAACAATCTGATATTAGGCATAAACCTGTGGGCTTAAAAACAGCAATAGTTTTTCTAGAGATCCCCAAATCAATTCTTTCAGAACAAACAACTAAAAACTATCACTTTTGAAATTTTCAGATAACAAACTTAGGAATAATATTTGAAGTTCGTGACATCAGTACACAAAACCAAAAGTTATTCCCTGTTGAAAAAATGTTTGCTGAAAAGGACTGATGCGAAAACGTTTTCTATCTTTGAAAAGAAAAAGCAAAAGCAAAGGCAATCTGACACAACAACAACTTCTAAAATTAGTTAAACTTGCCGAATATCTTTGCGCCGCATGTGCTTGCAAACCAATATTGTGAAATGATAAACTAACAGAGTAGTAGCAGCTTTGACGTTGCATCAAATGATTGTAGATATTTCCAAAAATATTTTTGTTTTGGGAATTTTAAAATTTTCTTGTTGCAATAAATACTGCCCATAAAAGGAAATCAGCCACATATATGAACTTTTCAGATTACCCGTTACATATTATCTAGTAGATGCAACAAAATCCATATCTGTTCAGTTATTTCTTGATTTCTGATTTCTTCTCCAAGTAGAATTCTTCAAAATAAAAGAACCTGAGAATTCTAAAAATCTGAATATGTAAATTCTTGGCTTTTTGAATTTTTGGTCAACTTTAAAATTTTTTTTTTAAATATTTATTTGGATTTTTGGTTTTGATTTTCAGGAATTATATCTTATTGCGTAATCATATATCTAACCTACTTATAGTGCAATGGAAAATAAACAAAATTCTATGTATGAACTAAATGCAGAAGGCGACACAAGAAGTTATAGTAACGGGTGACCTAAACGGAAGGAAGAATACTCAGTATAAAACGGGAGAAAACAGAATCGAAATATGCAAATCGAAAAATCTCCAAACTACAAATGCACAAACACACGTGGTCCCAAGAAATTACGAACCTAAAAGATCAAACAGTCGAATGTAAACCGATCATAAGTTATTAATCGAGAATTCTTTATGCTTTGAAAAGAAGAGAAAATGTTAATCTTTGAAAGAAGAATACCAAGACACACTTTTGGGGCTACGCAATTTGAAAACAAGATGAACTAAAGAGTCTGAATAGCAAAGATTGAAAGAAGATTATAAGAACTCGAAAGTATGGAACGCACTGGTAGCGCAAGCACAGTCATAACTAAGATCAACTAGAAAGAGAAGATAAGAGGCATCATATAGACACCTAAAAAGCATGAGCTAAATATTTCTAAGTTAAAGAGAATGTGAAGCAGAAGAGGTTAGCCATTTCATTTTTCCAATCAAGATTTCCAAGAAATCAGTATGCAGACAATAATTTCTCAGAGTTACATAAGCCAGAAAAAGAAAAAAAAGAAAGAAATATGGTGTAAATTCCAAAAAAAGACTCCAAGGCATATAAGAAGAAAACTTAAAAAAATACTAGATGGTAGATGAATTTAAATTAAAAAATATTGAAAAAACGTACAAGCATTAAGAACAGTAGAAGAAAGCTGCAATGGAGGCGTCAGAAAACGAAGATAGAATATCATGCAATTACAAAAGCGCAATAAAAAAATTAAGATGAAAAAAGAATTTAGGAAATTGCTAAGCAAATAAGAGCTGCAGAAAAAGGATAAAGACTGACATCAAAGAAACAAACAAGAAAATGTGCATAGATACTGTGTCAGATAAACAATGGAAAACATATTACAATAGTTTGCTAACTGAAACAAGAAGAAAGCATGTCAACAGAAGAAGAAACATTGTTAAGCCTTACAGAGTTTAAATAGAATAATGAGAAAATTAATTAGAAGAGCAGATAAAGATAGAAGACAAGTTTGGAGATGGCAAGCAGGGTTTATCGCAGGCGAATTGTGCAAGGATAACAGAATTAAGAATGAGAAAGCTAAAACAACAATGAATGTAAAAAATGATAGGTTAAACAATATAGAAGAAAAGCGACTCCTAGAATATGGTTGGGTCAGATGTTCAGGTAGGAACAGAATGGAGAGATAAAATAAACAAGAATAGATAGATTTTACAAAACTTTGAACAATCAGACTTTTACCATTTCGATTATTGAAATAAACTCATTTTTTATATCTCACTTGATTGCAGACCTAATGCCCAGGTAAGAAAAATTATTTATCAGAATTATAGTATGTTACAAAATCGTTTCCAAAAAAAGACAAAATTGCATTTGATATACTTAGAATTTCTAGTAAAAACTAAAAGTATTTTCCATCAAAATTTAGTCTACTTAGATGTTAGGGCAAACAGCCAATTGATGTTCAGCAGCCTTAAGTTTATTTTCTAAAACAGAAACTGAAACTACTTTTAGTAATCCAAATAGAATATTTAGTCTATGATAAATAAATCAAAATATCAGAAGGTCAGTGAGTTTAGAGCTAATTTTATCACTTGAACTTAAAGTAACGGTATACGTGCCGACAAGTTAACATACAATGTTTATTAAGTTCTAATCATTCTGTACAGAAAATAGAAGTCCCAGTCACCACCAAATTTCATGAATTAATATTTATATTAATTTCCCTAGATAAAATTTTATTTATACAATTTTTCAATTAATATTAAAATTGTCATGAATAAATAAACAAGCACTATTGATCAATATAACTCAATTATCTATGACAATATAGCATATTTCCTGTACTGTATGCGTTTATACAACAAATAATGAATCCGAAATGTACAGATATTATAACAAGAACGACCATATTTATTAGACATAATTGTAATTAAATAATTGCTATAATAAATAATAATTTATTATGTATCTTAAGGAAACTTAATGGTCACACGGTAACAATATGTTACAATATTAATGTGAATATTATACAAGTTACCCTTTTAATTCCTAATAATAAAATTGTTAATTTAATAATTACAACGATAAAAAAGGTAAAAGTAAGTAGTACGCTTTGTGTAAAGTATAAAATATTAACCGGATAAAGGATAAAATAAATAAAACTAAATACTTAAATGGAATTAAGATACTCTTTGTATTTAAGGACACTTATAATTTTAATTACAAAATGGAGAAAAGCAATTAAAATACTAAGTAAGGGTGTACAACTCTTAGTTATTCCACGTTTTAAATAGAAGTTAGAGAGATAAATGAAGATGACACTGACCTACTTATAAGAAAATTGAATAACAACAAAGAGAAGCTACAATAGCTTTGAAAAGTGACAATAGCTAAGGGATGAGAAAATTTAATTACATTTTGAATAAACCAATTGTGTATATATTTTTAAAATAAATATAATACTAATGACTATGGATGAAAAGAGGGAGGGATTAAAGAAAATTACTAACAATCCCGGAGAATAAGGTTAATTGAAAATTCTAAAATGGAAGAAAACTTTTAAAGCCATTATTTGTTTCAGGTTTTTCTTGATGCTATACTTTTCAGTGATTACAAAAAGTGAATGGGTCGAGATGCGCTTCATTAAGTCTTTGTTCTAAATTATTTCCGGTTCGATTCTAAGTAATTACTATTACGGTAATCACGTCTTAAACTTCCTTCTACTTGTTATGTCAGAGATTTTCACTTAATAAATATTTTTATTCTGTGATGGTGCAACGATGAAATTCCTTTTAAAAAATAATTAAAACTTACAAAGAAACCGAATTCATCTGCAACCGTTTGGAATTTGATTTACTTGAAGTTCTCGGATTTAATCAAATTTAAAATTTATATAACAAACGCTAAATTAGGTTAATGAGGTTAAAATTTGAATCTGAACCTAAAAACAAAATATCCAGCTTATGAATGGAACCAATAATGAAACTTTATTTTATAGGTAAACAAACTAGATTTGACCTACTTCTTGCAATAATAAACACTTTTGAACACATAAATTTATAATTTCCTTATAAAGTATAAAAAAATACAAAAGTAGAAATTTAGTTCAATTGAGTCGTGCGTAAAAATGACCTTTTCTCACTTTAACCGGGCAGACTGTATGTTAGAAGGCAAGCCCTTTAACGGAGTTAGAAAATGAGAATTTCTTCACCTTTCAGTTCGTGTTTTTGTGAAAATGCCGCATGTTACACTCCTTAAAACATAATCGTGTCGATAAAAACAATTGTTCTCATTGTGATTTGCCGGATTTAATTTTTTCACGACGTCTAATAATACGAGACAAATTAGATATTTCATCTGAAAAAGTACAATCAAGGACGTTCTAATTACTCCGTTTCACAATCTCATCCTCGTCCGTAACCTTTGAATTTATTGTTCGATACTTCGCATGACTTATTTTTTGATAGAAAAAAATGCAACATAAAACCTTGAACACGACAAACTGAAGTTTGAGGTTACCGCCGTGAAATTTAAAATATGCCTCGTGTTCGTACTAATCCTGCAGCTGAGCGTGCAAGGGAAGCAAGGAAGGACTTAGGCAAAACAAGGGTCCCACACGTAATCCTATGAAAATTTCTTAGTTAAAAAACTGACGGCGCCCTGGTGTTGCCCGGCATTATTTATAATTAATTTGTACGTGCCGGGTTTATGTAGTTTTCTTTTTGTTTCCGTTTAACGTTAATGGCTGCTCACGTGAGACCATCAAATTTCGTTATTAAGGTTGGCTATTAACGTTCCTGTTTTTCTTCTTTACTTCACTTTCCTGTATAACACTTTACAACCGGTTCTATCACTATGTGGCGTGTTATGAAAAAAATTAATTAAGAATCTAATTATATAATCATCTAATAGACTTTCAATCAGATTCAAGACGCTCCCTATTTACCGACATTTCTAGTTTTATCAACTATCAACTAAATTATTGATCAATGTTGAACATCAATTTAAACTTTTTATTTTACAGAAGTGTACAAATGAAGTTGGCATATGGAAATAGGACAAGTGTGGTTATTGTGAATAATTGCTTATTAAATTGCTGTTTATGGAGATAATAGAAAAAGAAATTTTTAAATTATTTCTTGTCCTATTTAGGAACAAAGAAATATTAAAGTTTTGCAATCGTTTGTAATAAAAATTTTCGTGTTTTACACATGTCAGTTAGAAACGCGACAATTTCAAATAAATTGCATGCAAATATTAAAGCGACAAAAAGAAAAACAACACCATAAAATTTGTAACTTAACCTGTCCATTGTTGATAAATTAGGTGTTATGAGTTGAAATCGAACAAAAAAGTTTGAAAAAAGTGACACTAACGGCTCGTTAACGTGTAACGATCGCATTAATGTTTATGGGATCTTTTTGTGCTTCGCGAAAATCTCTCATTTTTAAAACGAAATAGGAGTTCATGAAATTCCAAACAGCCAATTTATATCGGGCCATGAATAAATACGACCAAGTCCCTGGAATTTGCTGCTGTGAGAGCTCCTATAAGAATCAGAGTAAACAGGGACGCGTTATTGGAAAATGAAAAATCGTTGACCATGTATGGTGCAGCGCTAGAAAATCAACTTCTCTCTGCGTTCGCACTAGTAAATAATGAAAAAAATAAAAAGCGATAAACATTGGCCTCGAGACCTAGATCTTATATATTATCGGCGTGTCCAGAGAAAGGTAAAATGAAAACGACACTGATGGAAAGAGAGAGCGTGCACAGATTGAGATAAATTATAGGTAGCGCGAGATCCGCACTTGAACTGATATAAACGCGCCAATCGGCTTGATGAATTGATGGAATATCAAATAGTCATTAGGTCCGCAAAGAAACGGCAGCCCAGTGATAAGAAGAGATGTGTATAAAAGAGAAGTTTGCGCCTCGAGAACGACTTCTTTCTCTGAAGGATCGATAACACGAAGTGTTTATGATTTACCGGTTTTACGCAGGACACATGTGGCCTGGAAACGGAGGATATAAATGACGTGTCGGTGTCGTTTCCGTCTGCTGCAACTCACGCGGATCATAACGCTCATTGACCTAACAAAACCGCGTCATAATGATCCCTACACGCAAGATCTTCAAGTGGAGTCTCATCTGGGGAACCTTTCAAGACTGGGAAACGTGCCGCATCTCCCTGTCTACGCAAAATCCTGAAACTCGACCTTTCAAAACCGCGGAGTACTCATCCCTATGAGAGAAGATCCCTCAAACGTAATCTCCTTGAAAAGCTTACCAAAACTGGAAGAACTGACAACTCACATCATGACAAAGATCTTACGCACGACCTTCGTTCGGAAAATTTTTAATACCTCAACAAAACCTGTCAGATCAATCTGATTTCTTATTCCTGCTGAAAAGACTTAAGCTTACGAATACTTTTCCGTTAATAACTCGTAATGCAGGAAATATTTGAAAAACTCATTGGAAACTATTGATTTTCTTCTAACAAAATTGTAAACTCTGGAAGATGAAGCTTCATCCAAAAACCCTTTTTAAGGGTGTCAAACCCTCTTCAGATTCAGAAATTCCTTGGATTACACAGACTCGCAGGTCAACAGGAAAACAAAGTTCAAACACCGCAGTTTCTTGATTACAATACCAAAATCGCAACCTGGATTTATTTACAAACAAAACCGAAACTTAACAATGATAATAATAATAATAGTAACAAGCAGGGATTTTGTAAATCTGTGGACATCTTTTGAATAAAGCACAAAGAAAACTTAATTCAAGGTTAAATTGTTAAGATAAAATCCTTAGTAAAAGTTTGAAGGTGAATTTGCACAATATTCTAAAATACTGTTAAAACTTTCAGGTTATGACAAGCGGAGAATTTCTTTATAAGTTTCTTAGGGCTACTTTTAAGACTACAAGTCTCAACTTTGTAAGTGTTGGAGTTTCATAGTCATAAACCCTTACCTACCTTAATTTTTAAGTTTTAGAAATTATCCTAGGAATTTCAAAACTATTTCCTGTTAGCAATATTTTAGCAAAGAATTCAATAATAGTAATAATAATAATAATAGAGCTGTTTTTATAGTCATAGCGCACATCTTACGTATATTAACAATTCTTCCAGATGAAATATCTTTTCAAGTTTTTTTTTAAACTACAAATAATATTGAATTTTTCTGCTTCAAATTAAAAAACCGAACTGTATAATTGTGACATTTAGTGTGAGTTAATGAAAGCATTAACCAAAACTAATTTGAATAGTTTTTATCTAACGATACGTAATAGATTCAGACAAACTCGCCAGGAATATTCTTTTGTACGTTTAAGAATTTTACTATTTTTTAGTGCAATGAACTGTTTAATTACGACATTCGTTAAGACCAAAACATTTCCAATTAAAACAAATCAAAGCAACACATAATCGAACTCTCGGATGAAATCCCATTATGTTCTTTCATGATGAAATCAGCACGATCAGTATAAAAATAATTGAATTATTTAACACGTGATTTCATTAATTTTATTGCATTCATGCAGATACTCATAATAATGGCAATTCTCTTAAACATGACTTCACAGATGTATTAAGGTAAAGGATAAATTTCAAACTGGCATGCAAGGTAACCTAGAATCTATAAATACCTGCAGTTCAGTTAGGTAAGATAAATCAATTTATTTCACAGCAGTTTAAAAACAGAACAGTTGATTGAAATTCAGTGTCAAGGTCGAATTACCAATTTAATTCAATTTGAACACTTTATGAAAAGTTCAATTCACTTTACAGAACCCTTTCCTCTAAACTGATTTTTTAAATTTTTTCTTTAAATAATTAAATGTTGAGCTAAAAGGATATAATATTTCTTCCTAAATTAGAATACTAACTAGGATACCTTCCGCAATCTTTAACTTCTACATTTAAACCTGTTACAGCTAAGGTGTGCCTTACTTCTAAAATTTTAACTACTTTAATTGTACTTAAAAAAATTGAACTTTAACTTTTTTTTAAAAAAATATTACTTCACTATCAACAAACAAAAGCCTTCAGTATTCCTCCATTTTTTTAAGTCTTTTACTGACAAATCCAAAATTTTCCTATATAATTTAAAAAGTTTTTTCCAATATGCAACAATATCACTGCCTTCACAAAAATTTATGAAATTTATATTTTTAACATTTAAAAACAAATTAAGAAGCCCATTTTTAATATGCTTCAGTTCGTCTCACGTATTTTTAGTATTTAGTAGCGTTGAAAAGTTCGAGGTCTCATAACAGTAACTATTCCTGCTTTATTCACAAAAAATGCTCTAAATTAAACACAACCTTGTAATTTTTTGTTTTTATTTTGGTTAGTATGTTAACTCACTAAAGAACGAATTTTTAAGTCTCACAACTTTGCATATGCATTTTAAGTTTCGATTTCATCAAGCAAGGTGAATATTGTTTATTTGTCGTTATCGTTTATTAAATTCTAAAACCGGTTTTTAATAAAACTACACAGAATCGTGCAACGACGTTATGCATGTAGGTAGATAGTTGGATCATTGCCACAGCTACGTAAGAAGAAAGTTTAAGAGAGAGCAGTAACATCTCGCATATCGCTATGATATTGGGATTCAAGAATCACTCGGTACAGAAATTCTAGATTTATTCTTATCGGAGTATTGACGGGCGCAAAGCCAAGTATTCATGAAAATTTAAATTTAAACGAAATATTTCAGATTTCAGCGGAACGTTTGCAAACATCGATAAGAATGAAATGATGCGACACGACGGCGTGACAACACGTACCATAACACAGGGGCTATGACAGCTTAAGCCAACAACAGATGGGACGCAGGATAGAAAGTGGACCGTGACTGGAATGATGTGATGATTCTATGTGGTGTTCGTTGTCGGTCCTCTTTGCATTCGCTCGGCATCAATTGCGCGTTGTCGGAAGTGATTGTGATGCCTAGCGCTTTTCAGGAACTACAATGCCCGTTGTCGTCTAACACCATCACGACTAGCATGTGCAAACTGAAAAATTGCGCAGGAAAATCCCATTTTTTATTGTCACTCTTTCAATTTCTCTTGGACCGTTTGTGATAAATGCGCTTATTGATGATATTCCGCCTTCTAGACGGGGATGCTTGGAAATAAATCGCCAGGAAAATGCATATATATGATGTAGAAACGCTCGACTATCGCACATAAATCACATTGATATAAATTTAAAAAATCTTCAATAACAGCAGAAACTCGAAGACCACATAAAAATAAAACAAGTCGCAAATCGAGAGAGCTTGTCGCGTTTTCGTCTTGATCGCTCATCGATATCTCCGAAAGTCTTCCGCACTTTCTAACTGATCGTTCACCTTGCCCTATCGTCACAAGTTGTGAATAAAGCAGGGTGCAGGAGGAAGTGGGAAACAGTAAAGGGTCAAAGAGCATATAATGACACTGTACTTACAAGTATGTGACAGTTGATCGGAAGCGGAGGACGGGGAGGCACCAACTGAAGGAGAAGTGGTCGTCTTGAAGTCCACTAGCTAACTGAGTGCCTCACGCCTTCCAAGTCTTGCCAAGAGGCGCCCAATCCCGCAACGGTCTCCTCTCTAGGTCAGCTCGCTTTCCGCTATTCATTGTTTTCCTGTCATTTACTCATGAAATCGATTTGCGTAATTCTAATAACAATCTCTCCGAATTCTCAAGAGCAAGGTCCTGCCGCTCCTTTACACCCTAAATTTTATACCTTTAGAATTACGAGACAACATTAGTGTTATTAGGTCTGTAACTTGCAGAACACAAACTTAACTATTCTCCAGTATAAACTATTGAACCGTATAATGGAGTAATCAACCAGAGTTTGACACACAGAAACACGTTGATGTGTTCTCTGTTTGTCCTAATATCAAACACCTAATTGATTCGAGCCAACCGCTGCGTTTGAAATTGGTTAGTCTGCGAAATTAGCTCGCATCATTAGCAGATCAAACGTGTTATTTGCGAAAATGAAAATACACTACAGCGGTACAGCTGTAAATTAACCTGCTATTATCTTATAATTGGTCTGGAAAAATCGCAAACAGGAGACATTTGATATTTAAACGATCATGTATGAGTAAACACGTCATACACCTGAAACCGCAACATTTTACACAAAGGTTGGGATTATGTTACTAGTCATAGTAAAATGCAAAACTTGACACAACTCTAAGAATTGCATTGTAATCATGTAAGAATTTTTTTAAATCCCGTTCTTTAACAATATTAAAATATTTAGAACAGCATTTCCGGGAATTATAAATGCATTAAATATTTTTATTTCTAATTTTTGTTTAATTTTAGTTAAAGAGTATTTGGAATATTTTTAGATTTGGAAATTCTGGTAACAATTTCAGCTAATTTAATTTGCACCCTAAAACGAAATTGTAAAATATTCCATGAAATTCATAAAATTCCTAAACTTCATGTAGATTTTTGTCTAATATAACTTGTTCAAGGTATTTTAAACATTGTAATTCTGCTCTCTAAAATGAAACATTTCAAATTAATTGATAGTAATACGTTTACAACTGTAAATGTATAATTAATAATTATATAGTTTATTTCTATATTGTTTGTCGTCTATTATTATGATGTCATTCTTGTAAATTAGTTTTTTTTGTTAGTGTAGCCTTTAAATACAACGACCTAGTAATTAATTTATGTATAACTGTAATAATTAAAATAACGTTTCATTTCTTATTGCACGTGCAATAATCAGTTTTATTAATGGATTAAAGCGTTTACAAAATATTCTTGACATGAAAAGCTGTAATGATTCTTGAATATAAAATTAATGGAATTTAGCAACTATCGATTTTAATCACAGACAATCCAAATCCAAATATAGCTACTGATATTGACACTAACCCACAGAAATTCCATTCATGTAA
>VTPC01005688.1:0-14579 GCA_011009095.1 Ignelater luminosus | reverse complement strand
AAGAATGTGTTTTATTCTTCGGTTTTGGGGTCGAGCTGCTTTAGCAGTTTGCAATCAAAATCGGAAATTTTAGGTAAGATAAAAATAAGAACGGGATAAAAGGCAATGAAATTCCAAAAATTACTGTTCCAGTATTTACTTACATCACTAAGGAAAACCTAAGAATACTTTAGCAAGAATAGTTAGCTTGGGAATTTGAATCTTGGTCTTTCTAAACTTACATTTCACGGCTTGTTCTCTACTAGTGTATTGTTAACAAACATTTATTTTTCAATTCAGTACAATTCCTGATAAACTACTTGCTTTTATCCTACTTGAGAGTCATTACTCACGTACAGATTAACTCAAATCTTTTTGAATTACAGTGAAGAACGGATGGAAATAAAAGGAGTACAGAAAAAGAAATAGTACTAGACAGTACTTAGTTTGTTTAGCAGCCTTTTTAAATAGATGTCTGTTGAGAATTCAGTTTTGACCTCTCTTTCCTAGAATATAAATTCTGAAGATTGTACAGTATGCCCATTCTACAGGTCGTCCCCTGAATATTTGGAAATGGGCAACGCGTATTACAATTCAGAGGTATCTTTGTGTAATTGCAGATTTTAAAAACAAAATAGATTATGTTTTTATATTTTGTTTTCTACAAAACATGTCAATATCAAAATCACTTAATTTATGCTGGTTAGAAACAAAGTTTGCTTTTTTAAAAAACACGACAAGAATAATTATAAATAAATATTACAAAACCTTAAGAATTTAACAATAAACAAGAAAACTTATTTAAGAAAAAGAAAGTTAACAAAATGAACAGGTTTGTACTAAAGTTAAACAGGAATTATAACAAAATAAACCGAGTAGATTAGTGTAGTAAACGTTCAAACTGCCTTCCATTGCTTTGCTCACACAATATAATTCGCTGCTATATGCTTCTTTTAACACGAGCAAGGGTATCAGGAGTAACAGAACGGCATGTCTCCACTATTCTTGCCCTTAACTGTTCTTTATTTTCTACTGGATGTTGTTAAGCCTCCTCCTTGACCTTTCCCCAAAGAAAAAAATCTAACGGAGTCATATTCGGGCTGCGGGGATGTCAAGCATGCACAAACATCATTCTGAAACCATAAATCTCTACGCAAAGCAAGAAGGAGATTATCTATGAGCTCTGCTAGATCATTACTCAAAATATTTAAATACATTTCCCCGGTTAGAAAGCCATTAAAAAAATGAGGACCAATAATAAAGTCACCAAGAGGGCTGCACCATACGTTCACTTTAAAAAATCCAGTAATTGTTCGATATAGCTACCTCTAGGGAAACGACGTTTTGAGAGTAAGTTTTTGGTACCAGCAGGTAGAAAATTACTCACAGAACACAATTAGGTGGCCAGAGGTAAAGAAAATTAATCCAATCTTGGTGAAACCGACGAAAAACAAACACGATTCTTAAGCACATCTGAGGTTATGTTGCACAATAGAAACAATGAAATTGGGAACTAAATCAGCTGCCTATTCTCAAGCATTCAAGGCAGGACCAGTAAAATGGACATAATGTATATGTTAAAAGAATTGTTGTACCTCTCCCAGACCAATTCTTGAATTTCGCTAGATTTGGGGAGTCCAAGCCTACTAGGTGCATAGAGAATTGCATTGGTTGAACAGAGTACATCGAAGTCATTTGTAGTGGAAGCGAGATAGAAACGAATATGACTCCCCGTCGCTAGCGACATAAGCTTGCTATGTGCCCATATCGTTTTTAATACATATCTGTTTCCAAGGCAGCACGTTTTTTAGCATTCTATCTCATTTCCACTACAGGTGATTCCAATGAACTCTCTCCAACCAATGTAATTTTATATGCACCTATAGCATTAGAATCGCCTTTCTCAATTATACAGGATGTCTCAAGAAGCCACACACGTAGAGCTACCATAGATTCCTGTTATCAAAATAAGATGAATTAACCTAGATCGTAAAGTCTACCTTTTTTTATAAAATACAGGGTGCCAAAGTTGAATTTATAATTTCTAGTTTTTTCAATATCTCAAGAACAAGCTGAGATACGGGAATTAAACTTTCTACATTCATTGCTCTAAGGTGTCTGCGGTTTTACGCAATTTTGTGTTTGGTATCCTTTTTACAGGGGGGAAAATGGGGAGCGAGCTAGCTCACTTTCCTCAAGGAAATTGCTACGCCACTAAAAAATTAAAAGATTCTTCTATTTTTGAAACGAACAATCAATTTAAAAAAAATTACTCTTGTATTTTTCCTGTAGAATGTGCCATTCAGCGACTTGTAGTCACTGTATTCACTGTTTTAAAAACAAAATTTAATTATTCGTATTGAATTCCTACACAGAAACTAAGCTTACTATGCTAGATAAATTGTTTCCTAATATGCACCATCTTTAAGATACAGAGGTCCAAATTTAATTTAAAATTCCTTGTTTCTAATTAAACTTTCTCATTAGATGGTTATTCAGATGGTCTTATTTTGATCCCAGGAATCTGTAACAGCTCTATATGTTCTTGGTTTTTTGAGATACTCTATAAAAGACAGACTGCCGGGTGGCTAGAAGCTTTTCTCACTTGACAGCTCTTTTTCCATCAACTCTAACAAAACAATTAGTCTCTCTTTGACTTCTCATTTCATTAAGATTCGCTACAGAAACAATTTGATGACTTTCGGTCTAAGTTTTTACCTATTGGCAGCCTCTTGTAGCTTCACGATGAATTTAGTTTTTAAATTTTTCTGTTACCTTTAAAGTTAGATCTTTTTCTCCTGCATACCTACCGATTTCCAGAAAGATCAAGTGTTTATATTCATTTATTTTCAGAAAGATCCGTAAGTGCTTGTCCCTTTTTCTAGTTGTGGCTCTTATTTGTTACGTAATCTGTTAACATAAACCAATGACAAGTTTGTTGTAACGCTAGACTAACATAATAAAATTACCAACCAACTACATTTTTACATAATCCAGAAATCATTTCCAGAATTAATTCTGTTTCATCAAGAGTTACTGAACAAGTTAGAAATTTAAATTTCGTTATTTACAACATAATAATTTAGGGATAATATTAATAATTTTTGGCAAACCTAAACAAGAGTTTATTGCAGAAGTGTAGCCAAAATAAAAATTAAATAGATTAGAAACATCCTATATAAAAATAAATACAGAAAGAATTTACGTGAAAGAGAGCAATAACAATAGAACCACAATTCTTCTTTGTGCGATAATAATTAGTCCTGTTTGTACAATATAAAACACGTGTCTAAATTAGTTAATAAATCGAACTAATAGACTACGGTGTGTTGCTATCACCTTAAGAAGAGCTGTTAACGGAAACGAAAACAAAAAAGGTAAACTTAATTCTGAATTAGTTCTTCACATGATCGGTTTTTTTAAATAAAATCTGTGGAATCGTTAATTTCTACGAGGGTTTCGGAAGATGTTTCAGGGTGGTTCAATACCAGACCTGGGTAAGTATTTGAATGGATGTAAGTTGAGATGCTGGACCAATACTTTTACTGAGTACTTACACTTTAAGTAAATATTTTTTATAAGAAGGAATTTGTATTTGTACTTAGAATAGCCCAGATTTCATGTAATTTGAACTGAAGTACATTCAAGTAAATCTTTATCAAGTACATTTTCCAAGTACAAGTACACTTTTCAAGTACTTCTAAAATCAAAATTACAAATATTTTCCCCTACCCTTCTACTATGTTGCCACCAACAAGTGAGTGCTTGTTTCAAACACAGTGTCACACTCACTTCTGTTTAAACTGTAAATCCAAATGCAGACTCTGCCAAATAGTGTAAATTGTCCGCAGTTTCTTAAATTGACTATTTTACTATCTGTCTGGGTAGCGACAAAACAAACTGAATTTTGAATAAGTAGAATTATTATTTCATCACATTTATTTATTTAAATATTGTGTAACGGTCTTTTGTCGTTATCATCCCGTCACATGGTAAATCTCACGGTATATCATCATCCTTCCTTGTGAGACACCGTGTATATACAACTTATTTCTTTGCTTCGCAACAAGATTCCAATTATTAAGATTGTGTATAAATACATTATTTTGCGAGTGAGTGAATTTATTTCTTCTATGTGAAGGGTAATAATCTGCGGACCGGTAAAATCTTTTGAATTCTGGGAGGAACGCGGCAAGCGGGCCAGACAAAAAGAATCTAGCCGTGAGAGTGTGAGTGTTCCCTGCACTTCTTTCTCTAGCTGGGGCGATTTCCAAGTTGGAGAATTAGAAAAAAAAAACCCTTTTTATCAAGGGGTAAGTTAACTTTCTTTTCTCGCATTCCTTGCGTCTTCGTAACTAATGGTTGTTCCTTGTCTCCAGTTTTTTTATTAGATCCCACGAATCTGGTGGTGATAATCACAAAAGAATTCTTCACGGGCATCTCAGGAAGCCCTGAGGATACCTTAAGTTTTCTGGTAGTAGCTGTGACTGCAGAGAGTGACTGAGTGTCGACTTCAATTTGCTGAAACGACGGATGCTGGATTCCTAAGCTAGCATTAAGGGTGGGATCCCGAAGCGACTTAGTGAAATTTCCTGCTATAGCATTACATGGCTTAGAATAGGGAAAATATGTCACTATTGCGTTGCGATTTTCTCAATAACGGATTAACCGATTTTAGAAATTCTTGCTTTGTCGTAATCTACAAGCTTACCCCTTCGGGATGAAATATTTGGAACATGATTGATGCAATATTAAAGTAAATATGATGATGTAAATTTCACTGAAATTTTGCATAGAATTTTAATACCATTTTTTGTTGTCTACTGATTTTATTTATTAACAGATGTACACTATAATACCTCATTCCAAGGAGAACAATATTTTACGTAATATGATCCAAGATCTATTTTAAAATTTGACATAGTTTGTGAGAAAATGGCAACACAAGTTTAGAAATGAATTTCACTCCCACAAATTAGCAGAGTGCAGAACATAACGTTAGCATAGTCGTGAACCTGTAAGTTCAAAGTGTGGCAATTCTCTAACAGACGACGCAGTATCTATATGTGTGTTTTTGCGGTGTTGCCAGTTATCTATCTTCAAAGTTGCGTGCAACCTTTATTTTGGGGGTGCAGACAAATTTTATGTGTGCGTTTACAGAAAGGAAGCGAGAGGTCATCGACCCTTTAAAGCTCACGTGTTAAATTTTTCAGAAGTTTTCGATTTTAAATTGTGGGTTACAATAAAAATTGGAGTTTATTTTTAGGTTGGTTTAAATTTTGTTACTGACTGTATGGATTTTAAAGCCAATCAAAACAAATAAAAAAAATTTATATTATTCTTTTATTCATATTAAGTAGTAGTAGATAATGCAATCGATTAAGTAATCGATGTTGTTTTTTAAGAAGATGAGAGGTCCAGGAGAAAAAAAAAAAAGAAAATGCTTTCATTTTATTAAAATCAATGCTACATGGGTTATTTATAAAAATGCAGGGCGTGGAAATTTCAAAACAAAAAGCTAATATTCTCCTCACTAAAATAATATCTATCAAAATACATTTATTAATGATTATTGTTCAACTAAAATAAAGCACAATGCATAAAATTTAAACAACTAGCTTTTACCATTTCTAACCTAGAAGATTCAAAAACCTGTGGTAAAAACAACAATAATCATTGAAACAATCATGTACGTACCCCTAACCAAAAGCACATTTTTATTTTAAAAGTTGTTGTAATAATCAGCGGCGTGACCAGAAGTTTATGTTTGGGGGGGGGGGGGGGCTTGTCAAATTATGATCAAAACAAATGGTTTTGATAATAAAATTTGAAAAAAAGTCGAACTTTAAACTTTTGATTATTTTACTGCGTCAGTTAAATAACATTTGTCTAAGATAAGGTGTCATAGAAGTACTAACATTGAATGCAGGTCATTACCTACCGTTTATTCGCTGTCATCGTGAACCGTGCGAGATTTCCCCGTACAGTTTGTTATGGCAAAGCGTGCGAAACTAAAAAATCGACATCAGAGCCAATCCAGGCTACAAACAATTTTACAAAGGGTAACTACGATGAATTTGTCTTACAGTTACGGAATTATTGGTTCTCAAAAATGCGTGCAGACAGATTGACTTTCGTCTGCGTTTGTCAAAATATCAAAAACTCTGTACACAACATTCAGCATCACGGAAGACAATCTGAATTGCAGTTATATTTTCATAAAATGTACTTCACTGCTGGATTAAACTTTCAAGCACTTATCATGTTAAGAGTATTTTTATTAGTTTTTTCTTCTTTTGAATATTTCTTCTTTGTTTTGTTTGTTATTTTACTTGTTTTGTTTGATTTTAATTTTTTCCGTTTTGTTTTTCTTTTATTAAATTGTACTTCATCACTAATTCTTTTCGTACAATTAGTACTACAAAATATATTTGGTAAAATTCGGGTAACTTTATTTTCAATAATTAAATAATTTAGGTTATTTTTGCAAGCAAGTACAAGAGATATTCTAAATGACTGCTACTTGAATATTTAAATCAATAAACGTTTTTCGTTTTGATAATAAATGTAAAAATGTTTAGTCAGTACCCAGTAATCATAATTTTAAAAATAATGAAAAATCAATGTTTTTAATTTTTTGCTGGACATTTGATCGTGAATATAAAAGTAAACCCGAGTTTCTTCTAGCAAGATTAATTTATTACTAGTCCGCCGTTTCACCTCTAGGCCCTCGCTCGGCCGCTCTGCGTCGCTTCGTCGAGCTTTCGGCACTCCAACCCTTTCTAAGCCTCTTGGACTTAAAAGAGTGTGACCGCCCTCGGCCTTCGGCGGTCCACCGGTCGGGCTCGCTTTCGTTCACAAATGCATCGTACACGATCTTTGCAGGCAACAATACCTACGTATCTAAACTATTACGTGCAGTTTGCCAATTGGCAACACTGCTTTGTGGTAGCCTCTTTGCTCACGTCTGTGAAAGTAATCTACTTTTTATAATTCCAACTTTATACTGCCATTAATAGATGACGCCAGTTCCTAAACGTCAATTAACTAGTAAATACGTAGAGATGAATAGAAGGCATGCAATTTTCTGTCTCTTAAACCCCAGCCTTAAACTAATTTAAACATTTCTCCGGAAGTCCCAGAAGCGGATAGGATAATCGCTTACGAAAACCCGACTTTTAAAGAAATTTCAGGTTCCATCCGGTACCAATTTGTGCTAATAATTATTTCAGTTCAATTAATTTTTTTTGATTAATTAAATCCTTGCTTAAAAATTTAGAGTGACCCCTTCATGCTTCCTTCTTTGCTGTGGTAAGAATTATTTAATACTTCAATGATTATCCGAATCTTGCTTTAATTGTTTAACTTTTTTTATTTAAATTTCATCGTACACCGAAGTGATTTCAAATTCGTTCTTTTAGAAAATTTAATTCCTGTAATTTCTGTTTAATACAAATAATTATTTTGGGATATCGGAGATTTTTATTGTCATTTTGTGGTGTTTGAATTTTTCTCTTAGCGCTTGAACAATTTGAGATATTTTGCCTGGTGTACTTTATGATAACATTTGTGCAAATTTTATACTGTTACCTTGGAATTTTTACGATTATTTCCTTATTTTCAAATCCTTTAAAATTTGGAGAGGAAAACAGATTTTTTGGGTTGCTCCTTCCCAGTATTGTTTCATTAAAAAATCAAACTGTCATATTATAAGGAATTCGTAACAGGTTCTCTTCTATATTATCTCGTTTTCATGTTGATTGCATTCAAATCGAGTGAGTTCTTCTATGTAAAAACTGCAAAATCACTGCCTGTGAAACAGTTTCTTAGCAGCTAAAAAAATTGTGTATTTTTTAGATTTCGATGCTTTACAACCTATATACGTGAAAATCATTAAGATCGGAGAAGGACCTTTGGGTGATGTTCCTTTAAGTGCAAAAATTGTGTAGTTATAAATAGGTATAGTAATTAAAGTTTTCAGTATAATGAATTCATTACCTCAGTAGCATATGGTAATGAACTTTATTACTTAATGCAAGTGAGTAACATATTAGTGTCTTATCCAAGCAGTCGTACATGAAAGAAGTTTTACCTTATATCCTGAGACCTCGTTTTCAGTTCGTGATTTCTTAGGAATAAAAAAAGACTTTTTGCAAATTTTAAAGTAATAAACAAATAATGTCACTAGCAGGATTTGAACTTAACATTTTATATATCAAAAAAAAAGACAGCAGCGTGACTGCAAAAGTGTTTTTTGATGGAACTTTAAAACAGAAGAAAGATTTTTTGAACTTTTTACTAGACGATTTATTTTAGATGATGTAGGATTAGATGTTTGTTGAAATTGATGATCAAAATTGGATGGCTTCCCAGCTCATTTTCATAGAGATGTAAGAACCTACTTAATAAATGCGTTTGAAGACTAACGGATAGAACAAGGTTTTGTAAATTCGCAATCTCTGTGAAGTCCCGATTAGCTATGTGGGGAGGGTATTAAAAAAAGTGAAGCTCCGAACTTAAATATTGAAAAATTTAAAAATGGTATTTGTGATGCTTTAAATTCGATTAAAGTTGATATACCTATTACGTTGTATTTGAACGTGTTCTTCAAAACGCATTACGGTATGTAAATTAAAGCTGATGGTACATAGTGTATATGTAGTTTAAAGAATACTACGGCAGTTTTACTTTCCTCTGATCTATTGTAATTTGTAACTCTTTGTCAAAAAAATAAAAATCTTCAAGATTTCGAAAATCTATTAGCTATCTGAATGTGTTTTATTAAATCATTTGCATTTTGTGCCTTATTTGATTGTAAATACTAATTGAAGACTATGTGATTAATCCTGTATTAAGAGTATTTAAGACTATTAAAAGTTACCTTTTAATTGATAGGTTGGTTACAGATTTTCGTTTCCAGCTAATTTTTGTTTGGATACCGAGATTACATTTTCAAAAATTAGTTTTTCAGCATACAGCATAAAAATAGCAAAAGATACCGAAATTAAGATACCTAGTGTGTATGCAACACATGCTACACCGACGATGCAAGGTTATTTATTACACTCAAAATGTTCGGATTTATTTTTTTTGTAGTTTGATAGGAAATGACAGGATTATTTAAGGATTTTTTTTTATCTCGTGTATTATACTTATCTACTATTTGTAGTACAAAATATCGTTATATCAAATGTTTACTAAAACCTAATTTGCGTACATATTACATACAGTATTTTTTAATAGAATCTCTTCAAATTAGTATTAAAGTAATTAAGAAATTATCTTTAACCAAGAAATTACTTTAAAACAAAACTGTGCATGTAATGAAGTAGCTATTGATACTAATTTGTTTACAAATAAAATAGATTCAATATCGGTTTTTTTCGGCTATGAAACCCTAAATGATCGACCCTCTTTTGGCGGAACCAATTTTTTTTATTTATACCTTATTATTAAACCAATTGTTGGCTTTCGGCTAGGTATCATGTTTGACTTGAAAAGAGAGGCTAATTATTTTGAAAATATTTAGTATCAAGAATGAATTTTTTTCATCATTTTATTAATAGTCTTAAAATTTTAGTTTCTATGTCGGACAGTTGAATTTGCAGATCTGGAGCGGCATCTAGTCTAGTTCTGAACTGCTTTTTGGTGTAGGCATAAGCTGAAAAGCCAGTTTCGCATCGCTAAGTAGCGACAAAGGGAAGCAGAGTCATGATAACCTTCTCAGCGACTGCAGGATATTCATCCTTCTGTCCAATCCAAAAGTCCTTCAGCGATACTTATTCAAACAGGATGCACTCTTAGTATCGATCAAATTCTCATACTCCGACGCAGTTACCACTGATGGTTTGGTCCGGTTTGCGAATGGATTCTGTACCCATTCGATGTCCCGTCAATCTTCTGAGAAATATTCTTTCATGGTTTTTTTGAGGTTCAATAAATGTTCACTTATGTTTTTTCCCACATCTATGGTTAATTTCAACTCATTTTCTCCGAGAAATGCGTTTGAGAGAGGAAAACGTTCGTAATATTTTTGTTCCACACATGTGATCCAGAGGCTGAATTTGTTTTCCAATGATGAAATTTTGTCTCTTACTGTGAACGTGCAATAGTTGTAGAAATTGGTTGTCCCGTCAGAACAACCTTAAGCTGGTCATGCAGTTCAAACAACCTTGCTAAAACTTTTCCTCTGGAAAGCCATCTCACTTCAGTGTGTAGAAGGAGTGATTGATGCTGACTTTCTATATCTTCACACGCCTTTTTAAAAAGTCTTTTCTGAAGTGAACGAGACTTGACATAATTGACAATTTGCACGACCAGACCAAGAACTTTCTTTAAGTCAGATGGCATTTTCTTCGCGACAAGAAGATGGCGATGCAAAGCGCAATGACTGCTGTTACATTCTGATGCAACATTTTTTATTCTTGATACTGTGCTTTTTATTTTACCAATCATAGCTGCTGCCCCATCTTTGCATACGTCAATACATTTCTTCCAATCAATATGATATTATCCAGAGAGGCCAAAGTATGCTAAATTAGCATCGAATATTGTGCTAAAATGGTCACCCTCCCGCTCGCGTGTTGTTGACTAGCTTGCTGCCAGCTATTGCTTGCACCGATTACTTGCGCGGGTTGGTTTCGGCAAGCGCCTGATTTCTGCATCACGCCCACGTCCTAACTCTCGCAACCTCTGTGACCTTTCTACGGAATACTAGGGTTCCGGGCAACACCTTTTAGGAACCGCTGCCTTAAACTTTTAAAACAGCATTCTGCGGATTGTTTACAGTATCTAAAGTAGAGCTTTTAAAAAGTGTGTACTAAAAAAACATTTTTATTTCCTTTGTCCCTTCATGTTTCAAATGTCTGTCTATAATTTTGGTGTATTTTTTTTATCAATTGGGTAGATTATTTCTTATGCAAAATAGAAACGTTGTATCAAGGATGTCCAAGAATTTCGAACAGTATACTATGAGCCAACATGAACCATAAACTCTTAGTGTTACAGTTGTCTCTTTCTCTTAAGAAGTTTTTTAAGTCGCTGAGTAACTCGAATTTTTTATGCGTACTACCGCCCTACCATTGACGACTAAGCTTTTTTTGGCGATAAATTGCAAGGGTCGGTTCAGTAAAGGTAGTTTCAACCGATTCTTTCTGCTTGTATTTGTCGATTATTGGTTGGTTAAAGTATGACTTGAACATTTAAGCCTTGATTTTGGCTGTCTAGTGTCAAAAAGAAAGATCGTCTGGTGTCAGGAATTTGTTCTCTTCACCGTTCTACTGCTCCTTAATTCAAATTGGCATTAGATTAGAACTAGAGGTTTTACCTATACTTCTAAGTTTTTTAATCTCTTGCTAACATTTTTATTTTTCTCGTCGTTTTATCTCTTCCGTTTTTTTCGTTTCTAGTTTGATGGACTCTTTTTCAGTTTTTTGTCATTTCATCGGCTCTTGTTTAACTTACTCTTTTGTTTGCACATGTTTTTTGTTTCGTTTCATTCAGAAAATTTAAGAAAACTAAGCATTTTTCCAACTTAGTTGTTCATATTTCTTGTAGATTGCGTCTATTTCAGTTTTCTACAGTTGTAGTTCATTTTTCTGTTTCTTATACTCTTTCTAAAAAATTTTTCTAATCCATGTTTTACTAATTTCTGTAGCCCATTTAATCGTTTTTAGATCAGTGTTATTATCTCCGTCTACTTTTCCTATTTTCATTTTATTTATTTATTCTTTCACCACTTTTAAGTGATCGACTATTCTCTATGCTGCTCTTCGTTATCTGCTACTCTCTATTCTTGTAATTCATATCTAGATTTGCATGAGTAAAGTTCCCTCCTCCCCAATTCTTCTGTAAAGTTTGTTTTTAACACATTTTTCTAATTCTTCTTGCTTCTAATACTTTTGATATTTTCTAGAAACTATGCCTACCCTGGGTTCTAGCCTGCCTCGAACATCGAGGGTCCTCCATACGAACAACATGACCGAACCACCTTAGCTGAGAGCTGTGGACTAAATCACGCACAGGAGTCACATTTAGAGAGTCCTGAATTTGGACTTTGGTTGCGGATCCTACCTCTTCTAGTTCTGCCCACAACTCGTTGTAAGAACCTCATTTTTTAAGCCTGGAGCTTGCTGCTGTGTTTAGATATAAGTGCCCATGAATCATAGTCATAGATTAAAATTGGAACAAATGTTGTCTTGTACACCAACATTTTCATTTTCTTCGATACTTCACGCTTTCTCGGGAATTTTGAATTAACTGAATAGAACATTCTTCCTGTTGCTTCAGTTTGGGGATTTATTTGTTTTTCCATCCCTTGCTACATTAACTCCAAGGTATTTGAAGGCCTTGACTTGCTCTAAAACCTGACCCGAGGCCATGATTTTATGAGTAAGCTGTCGCCTCGATACAACTATTGTCCGGGACTTGGACGCATTAAGCTTCATATTCCTACTGTTTAGGTAGCGTATCACATAATTAAGATTAAACTAGAGATTTTCGTTTGAATCTGCCAACAAGATCAAATCGTCACCTTAAAGCAAAGTATTTATATTCTTTGCTCTTAATCTTTAGTTTTCAACGAATTATCTGCTAAGCGTTTGCAGCTTTTTAGAATTTCATCTATTAGAATTATAAACAAAAAGGGCTGATAATATCTCCTTGTGGAACTCCTACTGTAGTATAGAATTTAACGGAAGTACAGTTCTAATGTTCTACCTGTGATCTCAAACGGGATTCAGAATTTTGCTGTAGATTTTACCAGGTATACTTAGGAAAGATATTCCCAGGTGATTTCGACATTTCCTGTTGTTTCATTTCTTAAAAAGAGGCACTATAACGGATATGTCCCAGTGTTTAGGGATTTGGCATGTACTCTATGCGAGTTTCAATACTCTTAGAAACATGTCTTTTCCAGTTTGGCCCATGTTCTTGATCATTTCTGGTGCTATTTTGTCAAACCCTGCCCCTTGGGCAGTTTAGTTTTACGGATAACATTTCTCATTTCTTTCTCTGTAATTTTTGCGTTTGGTTGAACATGCTTTTGTGGTTCCTGTTCAGTAACTGTCTGTCGGAGATGCATCGCACTTTTTGTTCAGCAAATCGGAGAAATATTCTTTCCATCGCTTCATTATGTTTCCCTTTTTAGTGAGTAAATTCCCATCTTTATGTTTTACCTTAAGCGGTCATAGTTCTTTGTTTTCCTTCCTCATGTTCTTAATAATTTTAGAAAACAGCTTTTGGTTTTCTCCAGCACTCTCTTCTATAAAAGAAAGTCTTCAAGTAAACAAACGGTTCGATATATCAAAAAACTGCAAGAGATAAAATTAATGTAACTTTTGGTGAGGTTTAAGGCATTGTTACTTTTAAGATCTATTTTACTGAAAGAACAAAAAACTAGAAGACGTTTAATGTTGATCTAGTACCAGATTACCAAGAGCACTATGTCAAAATTGATATCGGTAGCTTCTATAGTTTCAAAAACTACTCCAAGAAAACTTGTATCAACGTCTGATCTTTGAAAAACTATAACTAGACAAGGAAGCAAAATCGGATATAAGTTAGTAGGGACTTTCTAAATAGCTTTTGTCAAATTCGTAGACACCCGTATATACAGAGTTCGCGATGTTTCTGGGTCGTATATGGCTGTAAAAGAATGACAGTTTGAGTTCTGTAAACCGGTCTGTTTATCTATTAACTCGGCTTGTAGAATCTTATTGACGCTTAATGTGCTTGAAGGTTATGATTTTATGGCAGTTTAACTTCACGTTGTTGTCTTTTTTGTAACTCTGTAAATATAAGGAAAACTTGATTTGTATTTAAAAAAACAAAACTAATCGATACTAAACGTTTATGCAAAATTTCTGATCGTGAAACAGTGCGAAATGCAGCCGCAGGTACCACAATTAAAAAAAAACACTTCCAACCTAATAAAATGAAAGCATGGTCTGTTACGACCCAGAAACATCGTGAACGGAGTATATGTAGTATTCGTTAATTTTATGATTTTATTGGTTTTTCATAAATTCCTTTCTTCCGTCAACTTAGTTTCTCGTTTTTACATTCCAAGTCCCAATAATTATTTTTTTACAACTCATTCTTCGAATTTATAGCTGTAGTGCTCACAGTCATCTTATCTTCTCGGTATTTTTGATTCACTATTTTGTGTGTTAATTTCTCAACCACTTGCCTGTATTTATTATAAATCTGTTTGTTTTGCCATTCTATTCTTCTTATAACTTTTTGATTTTTTGTTTGCTGATCTCACTTTCCAATTCTTCAACTTGTATTTATTTATTTCAGTTTCCCGATTGCGAAGGTTTTTCTATTCACAACCAGTTTGTTGCACTAGACTTGCTAGAGAAATGTCTGCAATGAAGTACTTCCGGTGGTGTCAGCTGTTATTATATTCCTTAATTAAATTTCGGTTGCCATGTGAGCAGAAAAAAAAGGGAAGTTGTTATTGTGAATTTGAGAGCACGTATGTTTTTACAGTTATCAATAAAAGTACATAACATATTCAAAGTGAGTCTTTTCTCGTACATAATTAGTTTTTATTACTTTAATACAACCCGACGAACACAATAGCTGGCGACGAGGAT
>VTPC01005687.1:0-20760 GCA_011009095.1 Ignelater luminosus | reverse complement strand
AAAACTTAATCAATAAATGTTAAAAGTAAGATTTAACTGATACTACAATCTTCACTAATTAAGGGAATATTCTATTATTTTGCTAGCTTCTACATTCGACAACTACAGAGTAATCCCAGTGTCACTACGCAGTTTTTTGTTTAGTTAATTAGACAAATAATGTATGTTTGACTGCCTGAATATAACATGTGACAGAGGCTAGACTTAACAAGTACAGCAGTGTAAAGTGTAAGTATACTTGAAGACAAACCAATGATTTCGGTCACATATTTGTATCACATTTTGCACAGTTTTTAGAACGCATACATTAGCTTTTATGAAGTAAGTAGTAAGTACATTGCCAAAATGTTGGCAGCAAGTATTTAAAGAATAATAAAGATTGATATATAGTTATTGTAAAATCTTAAAAACGCATATTCCAGTCTCACCTCTGTGGTTTGGTATATTGAAATGCACAATACACACAATGTTCCTGTAAATTGTATTAGGAGTAGTTGATTAAATATAATTTCCATTTCTTCTACTATATCGAATATTGCTACATGATATTCAACAATGTTTTTCAAAGTCACATGTAAACTATATGAATGATCAGTTGCATTTCCCTACAATTATTACTGTAAAATTAAGAATTTTTATTGTTTGATAATTTTTTATAGTTACCTCTTTCATTTTTTCATCATCGGTTTCTCCATAATTTCTAATACAATTTTGTAATATTTTAAATTGATAGCATGCATGTGCTAAGATTGCAGCAACGAGTGCATCCGTTGATGTATAAATCACACCAACAAGCCACATGCTAATGCTCTGATAACACCAGACAATTTCAAAATTAGGACTGTAAGTTATATTAATTAATGTTAAAGGCCCATAAGGTAACTGCCAGTAATGATAATCACTGTGCGTTATTCTTTCATACAGTGTATAAAAAACAGCAGCGAGGATACTACAGCCTCCAAGAATCCAGTAAGTGGAGGTCTAGGATGTTACAATAAGAATAATCAACGTAATTACTGTAAGAATAATTAAAGTATTTACCTGTACGTTTGTAATCCAAACGCATTCTTGAATTAGTTTTTCTTCGACCTTTCCACCACGTTCTGGGTCTGGTAAAAACGGCTTGTGTTGAAGTTTGTTCATAATCTTTGCAAATTGTGTTCGATTTCGTAACACAATAATACTTTTACAAAAAGCTATAGAAATATAATTTATTTATTGCTTATGAAGCTCTAGTATACTTACCCAAGCAAAATGCTGTTTGATAAATTACAATACTTGTTAATTCGTTAGCGTCAACTTTAAACAATTCAAGCGTGTCTATAACTGAATAAGTAAAAAGCACCCCAAAAATACACACGCAGGAATAAATTCTATAGCTGATGCTTTCATTTCCTTCTATAGATAAACCAAATGCTTTCAATACAATAACTTCCTTTTTAAAGTATTTATTTTCTGTCAACTTTTCCATTATTATATAATTAAATGTTTTTTTGAATACTCTAGAAGATATAATCGTATTATAAGCGTGAAATGTTATCTATAAGCAATGGAAGAAGGCTGAACTTCAAAGTGCAAAATTCGTTGCTTGGATACGATGCTTTGGGTAAATTAACGATTCGCAGAATTAACATTCGATTTTATAGATCTAGTTTCATACATTGAACAAACCGTGATCTGAGCATTCTGTGGCTAAATCTAAATTCGTTTATTTTTTAATGTAGTGCTCAATCCGTGAAATTTAATTTTGACTATCCATCGTTTATTTTGCTCAATTCTAGAACACAAGTCAAATTTAGATTAAGAAGCAAATTTGATGACATAAACAAAGTAAGGAAACTCTTCATTTCGGGGGTCGAAAAATTGCGGCACACGCACATACTATTCCATAGATACTCTAGCAAGTCACGCTTTGACATACAATGTTAATTTCTCCAATTTTGCGATTTTGTAAGCAACCAAAAAAGTTTACAAAGTTGTTTTGAATAACCGGCGATTGAAGTTGATGGAAATAGCGGATACTGTGGAAATTTCGACAGAGCGGACATATTAGATACTGGAACAAAAGCTGACACGCAAAACAGTTTTGGAGGAGTGTTTGGACTTGTTTAAAAGCAATCCAGTAGATTTGTTGCGACGATTTATTACAGTGGATGAGACATGGATTCACCACTATACCCCAGAAACGAAGCAGCAATCGAAACAATGGACTGCCAAAGGAGAACCTGCTCCGAAAAAGGCCAACACGCTTCCGTCGATAGGAAAAGTTTTGGCTTTCGTTTTTTGGGATGCCAAAGGTATTCTTTTCTTTCTTTAGTTAACAAAAGCATAACTAATAAACAAATTGTGGGAAAAATGTTTTTCCGATGGATTATTGTTCATTCATGTATCCCACTGACACCTGAATTTTTTTTATTCCTTAATATTTATATTTAATAGGTAAAAAACAAATTTTTGTTAAAGAGGGCAAACTATTTTCACCTCTAAATTAAAATTATAAATATTGGTGGTACAATTCCGGGAGTTAGGATTTTTTTGTAGGAAATTTCCTGCTCTTTAAAAATCTTTTTTTTATTTCGGATATCTGCAATATTCTCCGAGATATTTGCAAAAAACAAAACCCCTTTTTTCTTTTTTTTACGAATTTGTTTATAACTTTTGCATTTTTTTGCGCGGGACTTCGGAATGTTCGAAAAGTTTCTAGATGCCATTCCGAATCGAATGACACCTCGATCATAATTTTTGGTGAAGTCAGGCAAAAAATAACCAAAATGGAACTTGTGAATCATACTACAAGGAAGATATGTGTTCTAGGTATAAGAATCGAGGCAGCGCAGAAGCGCAATGTTAATATAGATAATTATTAATATTGATTTAAAGAAATTATGCGTGACTTATTATTAGCGGAAATAATAAAATCTAAAATAAAAATATAAAGATTTGTAAATCTTAATATAGTCCGTTCACTCAATAATTAGTGACATAAGAGTTACCTAGCAACTACGCGTGAAGTAATCCCAGAATTAAGAAAAAGAACACGTGTTGAAAGATCATACTTGTAAAATATTATTGAGATTAAAAAATAAAAAGCGAATTCAAGACAAGTTGACTATAGTTATTAATGTTATTATGGACAATAATTAATAGAAAAGAAAAACATTTTCTGTGTGCAAAAATGATCGAGAAATTAAGTTTGTAAATAGCATTGTAATATAATTTTATAATTAATTCATATGTAAATAATCAAATATAATATTCGTCAATTGCCCTCTGTATATCTATCTGTCTATTCGGAAACTCGAGTGCGTAACCATGAGGATGCGTAAATATGAATATTATTATTATTATTATTATAAATGCACTCGAAAATCAGATTGCCATGTTTGAACTGCACCCGCAAACAAAGCTAACATGATTTTTTAACAAATTTGAAACTAAGTCACTTTTTTATTGAAAAACAATGCGTTAAAATTAAATCTAATCTAATCAATAATAATATGGAGTAGTTGCAGTGGAATTACATGCGCTTGCCTGTAAAAGCATTTTCGTATTGCACCGGACCGAGATCCTTTCGTTGTAAATAAATGTATATTACTTAATATCTATTTCACTAAAGAGATACATGCGTCACTCGTGTGATCCAGATGCTTCAAATTAATAAATGGCCCAAATGAAAACTTTCTACACGTCCTATTTTAGCGACGGTAGATTGACAAACAAACAATAACTGAAAACAATTTTTAAAAAGTTCCTACATATAAATTCATTTTAGAATCAACTTTTATTAATCTTACTACTTACTTTAAAGCTAATAAACGGAAAATTATTTAATTATAATTCTTCAAAGAACTGTTTTCGTTGTTTAAATGTAAACAAATGTCAATTTGAAAATTCAAATACGTTTGACATTTTCGAAACATGCATAGCTCAAATTTACGTACAATCATATCTACTGTTTCTAGTGTTATCCTTGTCATACACCTTCCACTTAAATAGAATGGTAACGGTTCATTGTTCAATATACATTTCAAATACACCTCAACTTCTTCAGGCGACACAGTCTACGCAAAAACGGCACGTAATTACTCAGACTTGAAACTACAACTAAATTATAAAAGGGTCTATGTTTTATAACTAATAAAGCAGACATCAATAACTATTTTATATCTCTTATTACAATGTGTTCTTCTATAGTCGACTCGATTGCGTGTCTACATACGAGGGCGGTTCAATAAGTACCCGTGTTAGAAATGAAGACAATTTTTTTAAAAAATTTTTTTTTTATTTTTCAACAAGTCTCCTTTTAGAAATATACACTTCTCCCAACGTTCCTGCCATTTTTTTAACCCCTCCAAAAAATAGGATTTGTCGAACTCTCCAAAATACGCCTCTATCTCGGCGATGACTTCCTCGTTTGAGCTAAATTTTTTTCCCGCAAGCCATTTCTTCATGTTAGGAAACAAGAAAAAGTCGCAGGGAGCCAGATCGGGTGAATACGGGGGGTGCGACAGCAAATCATAACGCAATTCATGCTGGTGCGTTATCGTGGTGAAACAGCACCTTCTTTTTCGCCAAATGCGGCCGTGTCTCCTTCAATTTTTTGTCGAAACTGTCTAATAACTCACTGTAGTATTGTCCAGTGATCGTTCTTCCTTTTTCTAAAAAATCCATGAGGATGACGCCGTTCGCATCCCAAAAAATCGTCGCCATGACCTTTCCGGCCGATGGAACCATCTTCGCCTTCTTTGGAGCAGATTCACCGGGAGAAATCCATTGTTTTGATTGTTGCTTAGTTTCTGGTGTGTAATGATGAATCCAGGTTTCATCAACGGTGACAACTCGACGCAAAAACTCCTTCGGATTTTGCTTAACTTGCTCCAAACACTGCTTCGAAGTTAACAGCCGCATCCGCTTGTTGTCCACCGTTAGCAATCGCGGCACCCATCGCGCCGACAATTTTTTCATCGCCAACTTATCATGTAAAATATTAATTGTCGTTCCGGTCGACACACCTACGGCCTCTGCTACTTCACGCACTTTCGTTCGTCGATCAGCGAGAATCATGTCGTGGACTTTTTGAATGATTTTCTCGGTAATCACGTCTGCCGGGCGTCCTGGTCGCTCCTCATCAAAAACGGATGTTCGCCCACGTTTAAATTCGTTGAACCAATATCTAACTGTGGTCATAGATGGCGAAGTGTCCCCATAAACAGCATCCAACTTTGCTTTTATCTCCTCGCATTTTTTCCCATCCAAAAACAGAAAGCGAATTACCGAACGATACTGCTCTTTTTCCATCTTAGCTACAATCACGAAACACGTCTTACTCAAATGACTGTCAAATCCAAACTAACCTATCAATCAGTCTGCAATTTGTTATACCGTTGCTTGATAGATGGCAGCACACGATGATAACACCAACTTCCCTCAGGAACGCCTTCTGTCGTCAAACACGGGTACTTACTGAACCGCCCTCGTAACAATGTAGCGTTGCTAGGTCATCCAGAAACGTATTCTGATACTTCAAACAATTCTATAAGGAAAAACTTTGTTTAAACTCCAGCCATTGTCAAACTTTGCAAGAATAGTTGAAGCATCTTGAGCCAAAGAAAGAATATCGAACGAAGTAAATGGAATGAGATCCATGCAGACGTAATGCCTCTGGCATCGTTTTGGTTTGGAAAGTACCTTAAATAAACTTTATGTAATTTACTATCAGTGAAACGTGATAGCATTAGCACCTTGATAAGGATGGGCTCGCTGGTGTGGCCACAGTAAACATATTGGTCCCTTCTAATTTTGACACAAGTATGTTAAGAGATGCTGAACGTCGATCGATCTGATACACACCAACTGTGTTTTCGGTAAAGTCTTCCATCTTAAAAAAGTTGCCAGATCTTCAAAACCAGTCGTTTGCTTTTACCGCCCATATTGAGACACTGTTTCTTGCAGTAAGTTTTCTAACTCGGTTCGACTTTTTATGGAGTTAGCGACTACTAAGTCGTCCTTCCTTCTCCGGCATATAGGGGAGAATATGCATTAAGTAAGGGCACGAAATCCTTAGAAAGCTATTAATTTTTGGTACGTGAACCAATATATTATGACAAATCTTACTTTAGTAACTTCTCGACTACGATTGGTTTCAAGAGAGAATAATTGAAATGATCCCTGAGATAAAAGTGCAGATATCTTTGTAGATAAGCCAAAGCGTCATTATCTTGACAAAAGGTCTGAAAACTGGTATCATAGATCATAATAGAGTTTAGTATCTGCGCATCGTTGTTATTTCCATTTAGAAAGTAAACTCCGTATACATTGAAGGCATCAGACAAGCCCTGGAAGAAGAGTTTGCACTGTATCACCTGGCATAAATCATCATAAAACCCGTGAAGAATTTCTATTGCAGCACAGTACTGTACTGTCAACTATATTAATTCAAGCTGAATCAGAAGTAATCATAACAGTATATGTGACACTTATACGAAGGTTGCGATTTATGTATTCGGAATAATCAATAAAAGCAAACATCTATCATTGAAAATGGTTTTATTGTTTTTCAAGATATTCTCCGCGATGACCGATACACTTTTGCATATGGGTGAACCACTTTTTATAGCACTTTTCCCATTCCAATTGGGGTATCTCTAAAACATGCATTTTGAACGCATCAACCGCTTCTTTTTTGCGTCGAAATCGTTGGCCATGTAGTTTATTTCTTCACGAAAGAAAACGAAAATAAACCGTTGGGTGCCAAATTAGGACTGTACGGCGGATGACCCATCAATTCGATATTTTAACATGTCAAATATTGAGATGTCGTGGGGAAGGATAGTCCTGCGTCGTTGGTTGTTTTTTCTTATTTCTCCAAAGACTTCTGGCAAACAAATGGTTGTGTACCATTTAGAATTGACCGTTCTACAATTCTCTAGTGGCGTTGTAGCCACATGTTTATTTATCCCAAAAAAAACAGGCGACAATTTGCTTTGAAGTGCTTCTTGCGCGAACAACTTTTGTTGGGTTTGGCTCATCTTGGAAGACCCATACAATTGACTGTGCTGTTTACTTTCGGGCTTATACACATAGATTTAAGAATTGTCACCTGTGTAGGTGTTATACACAGCTTTTGACGCACCACGATTTAATTTTTTGAGTATTCCTTTGCACCAATCGGCACGAGCGTGTTTTTAAGCGATTGTCAAATTATGCGGAATCCAACGCGAACAAATCTTTTTCACGGCTAAATGTTCATGTAAAATCTTATGTATGCTTGTCATACTACTGTATAGGGATGCCTCAACCTTATGCTATGTCATATGACGATCTTGCATTATCAGTTCGCGCACACCACCCATGTTTTCTGACACAACCACCGATTTTAGACTACCTTCCTTAAATTCGTCCGTGAGAAAACGACGGCCACGATTGAATTCACTGAACCAGTGATATACAGTGGGTTTAGATGGTACTTCATCGCCAAAAGTCGAAGTGAGTTGATCGAAGCTCTGTCGCTGAGATAATCTATGTCGAAGTCGTAGTAATCATCGCTCGAGAATTTTCACGATTTAATTCTACTGAGATAAAATTATCAAGTCACTGTAAGCAACTCAAATAGCGTCCGTATGACAAAAAGTTCTGGGTACATATACTTCAAAAATGGCAAACTTTACAATAGATATATCAGCTAAAGACTTTGGCTTATCAACAAAAATTCCTGCACTTTTCCAAAACTCACGATGCAAAATCTTACCGAAGTCACGTCGATAATGTCTCCCTCCAGCATCTATTAAAATACTTACGTCAAAAATAGAGAGAGCCCATATATTTACTGTCGCCAAACTAAGGAGCCCAATCTCATTAGGGTGCTAATATCATCACGTTTCATCGACGGTAAATTATATAAAGTTTATTTAAGGTTCTTTCCAAACCAAACCAATGCAAGAGTATTACAGGGTATTACTGAACTTGCTGTTGCAATCACATAGCAGCTCTGCTGTGGTATTTTGGGTCTGCCGTCTAGACGGATTCCATTCCATTCACATTCCTAACTTTTTTTTCTTTAGCTCTGAATGCTTCAATTATTCTTGAACAGTCTGTGTGGTAAGTGGGACGTAAATAAAGATAATTGCTGTAGTTTTAATAAAATGTTTTCTTACGGGATTGTTTAGAGGATCAGAACACGTTTCTTTCAAGAAAAGTGGCGTTACGACCAGAAAGAATAATGTTTTCTGTACTGTGTTATAGTTATAATAAAACGTAATTTTTGTTGTCGCAGTGCGGAAGCAAAACATTGGCGCTTTGTAGTATGTCTTTGTCGGTTAAAGCTACAGCTGTCTGATACCGGGCAATTACATTTTGTGCTTCGACAATTTCTTCTCTGTACACGGTTTCTTTGATAAATTCCTAGAAAAGAAGTCCAAAAGATTAATGCCAAATGACCTAAAAGGCCATCATGTTGGTCTTCCACTACCAATCCAGTGGCTCAAGCAAATTAATACAGTTTAAAAACAAATTACACATCTCTATAGTGGTTACTAATCAGATTGATACATATGAATTTATTTTTCTTATTTTTGACCTCACATCCTCCAAATATTTTCCTTTCCTCCCTAAACACTCTGTATGACATACCACTCAGCGTTCAAATGAGAAACTTTGACACCCTGTATCTCATAAACGGTAAACTTAAGGATATAGGTAAGTTGGGTTAAATCGTCTTAATTTGATCCCAGCAATTTGTGGTAGCCCTATGTCCATGGTTTTTTATTTTATTCCCCAATAACATAATTTTTCCAAACACCGCTCAATCAACACACACTTGATGGTGTACTCGGAATATGTGCTTTCAGCAATGGGCGAATAATTACAAAATGATGCCGTGTACACTTATTTCAATAAGGCTTTCGACAAAATAAACTGACCGGAAAAAACCGCCCACCCTGAAATATTTCGCAAAACCACTTTGAAGATTATTAATTTCAATGCCATGGCGGTTGAATGATGTAATCCAAGCTCGAGGAGAACATACACACTACTAATAATTATCAGGAGGTCCATTATAGACAGCCACATTTATTGTTTTTAATTAAGAAAGTATCGTATTTAGGCTGTTTTTGTTCCGTCTTAAATTAAATTTAATTCTGTATTAATTTGTCTCTTTTTTTAGTTAATCTGTACATCCTGTATCAACAGTGAATGATTCTTAAATCAAATAACAATCACTGGTTATAATAATAATTGTTAAAGTGGTTTTGGAAATATTTCAGGTTGGCCGGTTTTCTCTTGCCGGTCAGTTTAGATCAGTGATTCTCAACCTTTTTTTTCGTCACGGTACACTTTTAATAATTTAAAAATTTGGCGGCATACTAACGATAAGATAGATTTAAAAGAATTTTACTAAACTAGTATATAACTTTGTTTGGGTTAAATCTAGAACCAGTCCAGAACTGTAACAGTCGTGCGCATTGGTTCAGTCAGTTCCCGCTACGAAGGTAGAACCAGTCGAACTACTTGTCTGACGTCGCTTATGTATGAGTATTGGTAGTGGCGGCACATTTCAAAAATCTCGCGGCAACTAAACTGCCACGGCACAGTGGTTGAGAATCACTGGTTTAGATCATAAGCATCTCTGGTAACCTCCTGCGGTGGATTACATCATATCTTTCTCGTAGGTCGTAACTAGTAGTTATAAGGGGGTTCAGCTCGGGATCTTGCTTAGCCCCGTCAGGGGTCCCACAAGGTTCCTACTTGAGGTCATTATTTTTTGATATTTTTATCAATAAGTGCATGTTTTGTACATGCACAGTTTCTTTTATATGGTGATGATTGTAGTGTTTTTGAAAATTAGAAATCTTAACTTTTGAACGGGGTACCTCCGGCACCTACACTCAGTACCCCCGTGACCCTCTCGACAAGCCTGACAATACGACACTTTTTCTACATCCCAGTAGTTCATATTGTGGAAATTTATAATTTCGTTTCTTGTAAAGGTCGATCCATCACAAGCCAATACATTCATCGGAAAGTTGGCATTCTTCAGACTCTGTTCCAAAAGCCATTCACAAAATTGAACGCGGTATTCAAAGTCCCTTGGTGCTAGAGCTTGTACACGCTACAGGTGGTACGGGTACAGTAATTCTCCGTGCATTGTCCGCTAAACTGTGGATTGTGAGGTATTGACTTCCTGAGCAATTAAATCTATAATTTCATCATGAATAGCTTGCCTGTTTACTTGAGGTCCTCCCTCACATCTTTGTCGTAGCTGCAGTTTGCCCGAAGTGCGCGTTCTTTAGATTCTGAAGATGTAGGATGCCTTCTATTGGAAAAACGCTCTGCATACAATCGTGCAGCTGCACCAGAATTTTATGTGCTTTGCCGTAAACTATTATCATATCTACATTTTTTTCATTTGTATACTTTCTACAATTTAGCAAAAGATGGAAAATTATGGAAGATGATTTAATCAATTACCAACCTTTGACACTATGTAAGGGATACAAGATAATGGAATTAAACAAGTCGGTATTTCTTTTTTCGTAAGTAAATAAAGTCACTCAGCAAGTTTTGTCTAAACGTAAAAGGCGACTACCAAGTTAGCCAAAGTCAAAGTAGCTAGATGAGCTATGCCTACTGAATATGTTAGCAAAAACTTTTAAATTTCAAACGGTGAGTTCAATTATTTAAAGCTTTATATCTTCAAAACTATGCATTTTTTTAATGCAATGTAACGTAGATTAGTTTTTTATGCCTTCCTCTTACCCTTTAAGAAGAAGAAAACAAGTTGAGAATCACCCTGTATTTTTTAAATCGTAATTGACTCAATGCGCGTGACGTCATCGTTAGCTTGTTGTCATGGTTTGGTTTCCAAGCAAAAAATCAGTCAGGTAAGTTACTATGATCATTGATCATGATCACATACTTAAATCATGTATGACACTATGAGACTGGGTTGTTTAGAAACATGTTACCATGGCGTGACGTCACGTGCAACATTGTCACCTGTTTTCCACCTTCAGATTATTGAATACCTCGATGACTTTATAAATACGTATTATAGATGAAAATGTTTTCACTAAAACACAAACTAAAAGTAATTATAATCTATTCCACTTGTTTTAAATCTTAATTTAGATTTTTCATTTTCTTCAGTTTGCACTCGTCGAGCCCCTCTTTTGCAGGACACTGACATAATAATACGATTGACGAGCGGAAAGACACTCGGTTTTTTATTATCCTATTATTAGAAACAAAGATAGTAAGTAAAAGTAAAGCAATTTAATAAGAAATTATTTATTGGCATTCACCTTCGAATTGGAATATTAAATTTGTCCACCTTTTAGGTAGGTAGTTTAATATAAATAAGGTGATGTATATTTCAAATTTCAACTGCAAGTTATTATGAATTTATTAGATAATTACAATGTGCACAATAGCTCTGTTCTAGAAAATAATCCACGTTTTCTAATGTACTTGCTACCAGTGAATGAATTTTTAATAGGTATCAGTTATCATTGTTGACACAAAGAAAAAGCACTTATTTGTTTCAACACTAGTTGCGTGAAGTGCGTTCGACTTGTTTTCTAACATAATAAAATAGGTTTAAGGAAAATAAGTTTATGGTAATTTATTAAAACCAATATTTTATGCGTTTACCACAATATACAGCCTGCCTTAAAAAGCAATGTAGCAAATTCCAGGACTTACGCATATAAAAAATGTTCTGTTCTTATGTATACAAACATAATTATTCGAAACGTATCGTTTTGGACATGCAGGATAAATAAATTAAACGTTTCTTAGTTCATGAATACCTAGGAAGTAACGCGCAACATTGAATTATACGTTTCTTTATTGTTTTTACACATTTCTGTAACCAATATATTTGCATCTGACATCTAGGAAGAAACAAACACTTCTTAAAAAATAAGTATCGTATGCTGCACGGCTATATAAATTTAAAATATATCGTAATACCAAATTGTAATCTGCCCTTAATACGGCAAAAATAAATTTTCTTTGAATATTTCTTGTATTTTCTTTAACTAAATCCCATCTTTTTTAGGAATGCAGTAACTTCCATTTTGCGATCAAAAATAGACTTAATAAATAAATATAGGATGTACATAAACAACGCCGAAAACTGATGAGATAGATTTCTGATGATCAGGCAAGCATTTTTCCAAATAGAATTTATCTTAGTTGCGAAGTTATTGGCCTTCAAAGTTGCGCGCAGACATGTTAACTTTTGGCTGTATCGTTGATATTTGTCAAAGTATCAACAATTCTTAGTAAGAAAAGTTGTAGGGAAATGTCTTTTTCATCCGACGTTAGGTATCACACCTATACAGTACAGCCTGTATAATTGGAAGTAGTTATGAAATACACAAAAAACATCTTCCTACAACTTTTCTTAGTAGAAATTTTTAATACTTTGACAAATAACGATGATACAGCCAAAACTTAACATGTCTGTACACAACTATAAAGGCCGATAACTTCATAATTAAAACAAATCGACCATACCTAGGTTCTACTTGAAAAGATTCTTATCTAGTCATCAGAAATCTGCCCTCTCAGTTTTTCGGTATTATTTATTTACACCCTGTGTATGCACTGTACACCAAAAGTCATGAAGAGATTTATTATTTCAATAAGTAATTGTAGTAATGGTACCAGATTTGGTATCAAGATATTACTAAATACGAGAAATCTATTTTTGATATCGGCAACGTTGCTAAGTCTACAGTCTATTTTTTAAATGGAACACCTTGTATTATGTTACATTTTTAGAGATTGCTCTTTAGATGTACGTATGAGTATCTATGGAATTATTTCCAAAAACAAAAGAAATAGGTAAGAAAATATGTGAATAATGTTAAGTAATTGTCTCACAAAAACGGGAGACTGTGATAAACAAATTCAATTTTGAAAAAATAAAATGGAAATATGTTATCCTAACTTATATAGGGATTAGATCTCCCACCCTGTATCTTCCAAACAAATGGACTGAATTTAAAAATTTAAACGAGGCAATATAGCGAATTGAAAGGCCTTTGTAATGATGTGCCACTTGAACCCCCTTCTGAGTAGAAATCTTTGAAGGGTTGACGCCCCCCTCCTCCTAGGGAGTTGAAGTTTAGGGTTTGAATTGTACGTCAAAGAAAGTCCCCCTCTCAATACAAATCGATGTGTTTTGCGTTTTTTTAAAGAATTATTTTTGTGGGAGTTATTTATTCTATTTTGTTTTCATTGGGCCACTCTGTATATATATATATATATATATATATATATATATATGTGTACAAATATAAAAACGTTTTTGTCTTCCTGAAAAAATTAATTTCCCATTTGTCAAGCTGTTGGTCCTGTTCACCAATTGGTACTTGGCGTTCATATTAAATGGTGCCTTAATTTATTTATGCTGTAAATGTTATATTAATGTTCCTATATAACCAGCGTATCTTTTACTGATGAATCCAAACAAGAACGAAACGATTGTCTGGAGGTATGATGGTCAAAGCTTGCACAAATTAATTTTTTGAGAAAGACAAAAATGTCTTTATATTTATGTATAAGCTCAATTTTAATTGTCGTGACCAGAGCAGGTACACGTTATCGTGCTACCAATCACGAGGTTTTCACCGGTAGCATGGTAGCGTGCTATCTGCTACTGACAACAAGTATTGTCAATCTCTGATAACTATATCCACGAGTTAGAATTATTAAAGCTAAAAAAAATACTACAGTGAAATATTAATAACAATCGGGTATGATGACAAAACCCGGACTCGAGGTCACTTTTTTTACTTCTGCTAGAAAAAGCAAAACTAAAAACTTTCACATGAGAAGTCTAAAGGAAATTACATAAATGGCGATTAGCGATGTGATGAACCGTGATTTGAATTTGGTGCGTTGCTAGCGGGGTAATGTAACAAAGATGCAAATACATGGAGGAGAAGTCATGACTTAATTAAGCAGACCCAAAAACTATGAAACTGTTATTAATATTAATTAATATTTTACAGTTTTTAAAAGCTCGTTGCTTGTTAATAGCCCACATCGTAAGTGGAGGATTATCAACGAACTCCGAAAAGGGTCGTTACTGAATTTGCAAAGTCTGTCCGAATTTTTTTTTAGTTTTAAAGTTTTTACTTCAGATTTGGATTCTTCATTACAAACTAACAAGAACGTAATGTCTTCGTTTTTTGATATCTCTTCGGGAACATGGTCAAAATAACCGCCGAGATTTGAAAAGTTTTTAAAACTGTTGCTCGAATTCGTGTGGTTATGCCTCGCATTCCCAGATGTTTTTATTACTAAACGCCCCAACTCTGATAGAAATGCTTTAAGATGCAACTCAGGCATTCAATTTTTCATACTGATTTAAGTTATTATAATTTCTTTCATGTACTTTTTTAACTATTAATTTTTGTAAATCTCCAGTATATGTTGGTTTGATTTCCAACATAGCCTGTGTACTCGCCTGACATTAATGAGAAACATTTTCATATAAATCTGGGATAACCGGAACCGGTGGCTCTGATAGTTAAGTTAAGCATCCAACCATCAATTCAAGAAAATCTGTAAAAGGATACTATCCTCCGGGAGAGATGTAAAGCGGTAAGTTCTGTGTTATTACTCTGAATTTCACGTTAAAGTCATTACCGGAGATTACTAAATTTTAGCAGACGACGAAATGACCATACTAATCGAAGTCATGGGATCCAAAAGAACCGCGACCCGAAACCTCAGCCACAAAACAAATAATCAAATAAATCTCTACCAATATAAAGTCAGTGGGAAATCACATAAGAAGAAATTGGGAGCAGAAAGAACTGAGAATATTATTGTATAAGAATAAATTATACTCAATGCAGCGTTGGAATAAACATAAACATTTGAAATTGTAATTGATCAACTTCATAGATCTTGCGTTATTTGTTATTATGATAACAAGACCAGTTCTTTTAAGAAGCTCAGACTTTTGTAAGACTTAAAAATTGTTTTGTTTTGATTTTTGCATTTTCTACTACAGTAGTCATTGCAGATGCTAATATGAGTTAGATGTTTATTAAACGAGCCATGGTCAAAGAAAGCTAGAAGACACCTTTAAAATTTTTACAAAGAATCTTTAATAAGAAGTTTAGCCTGTTTTTGTTTCGGTTGTTGCATTTTCCATTAGCAAAATGGAACCTTAATTAGCACAGTATTGCTTTGGATTAATAAAGTTTTGACACCAAGAGTATTCTATTTGACCATTGTACAAAAGAAATCTATAAATGATCTTTTTGTTAGAAGTACCACACTAAATGTAATGTTGATTTGGAAATGATTATGAAATATTACTCTGCTCGCATCAGCAATCTTTGTACCTTTTGGAGGCACACAAGTTGGAAGCATTAGTTTTAAGATTTATTCTAAATAAAAAATTATAAAAACAAGTGCATCAAAATCTTTATGTTAATTTATTTTTGGTAAATAAAACGTAACAAAATATTTTTTGCGTATCAAAAAAATGGTAATTTCTAAAGCATTTCATGTTAAAGTAGAGAGTTTACAAAATTCAACCGCTGTAGTGGTGTCCTACGTGATGACGAACGCCCCATTTGAAGTTAGCGTGCTTATCTGTTTTTACGAATGTATGGACAGGACCAGTTACGCCATGATGATCACGCTTCAATCTCAAAAGTTGCATTCCTGAGAAAAAGAGAAAATATCAATTAACTATATACTTTAGAATAACTGTTGATATCGATGTTTTCTGGTTAATTTTTCTAGTAAGATCGCTTACAAATTATTAAAACGCGATTTTCTTTTAATTAAATATATAACTATCAATTTAAGTACTGCTATAATTACATAACCAGTTTTCAGCACTTACCTTCTCTTGGTTCGTAAACACCTCCAGCTGCTTGGTAGACAACAGCCAAAAGAACGCTGATAAGGTAGAAGAAGTTCTAAAATAAAATAAAATTTTATCAGTATTTCTAGAAACATGGAAAAACTTTTAAATCAGCTAGATATGTCTACCGTAAGGGATCAATGGGCAAATTCAGAAATTCTTTAGCAAAGATTGTCTTAATAATAAGAAAGTTTATAGACAAAGTTCAGAAAGTATATTTTTTAATTTTAGTAAGTAACAGAAACTGCCAACAAGAAAATGTTAAGGAAACTGCAATTACTATTCTTCAAATATTCGGCATTAGAAAGAAGAAAGTTCGGAACATTTTTGGAATTTTGTAAAAACTAGAAATTTAAAAGATATTCTTTTTTACGAAATGCAATGTATGTATTGGAAATACTTTAGTGAAGACCTATAATAATATTTTATTTTTCGAAATATCATTTAAGTAATTTTAAAAAAAGGTTTTTTGGAAAATGTAATGTTAACTAGTGCTACAATACACGATTTTCACACCATCACTAATTTATGAAAATGCACGATCAAATAATACTAATATTACAAAATTTAATAGAAACAATAATTAAAGCATTGTACTTACAATACGGAAATACATGGTTTGCTTTTGTCTTTGTCGATATAACCGAAGTACTGAAAAGCATTCAGTGCAACTCGAATTTATATTACTAAAGAACAACAAAAAGCTTGATGAATTAAAAAGAAAACGCTTTTATTTTATTTTTTGTTTTATTTCAATTTTTACACTTATTAAATTCGAGTACGCAAATGCTTAGAAAAGTGGGTTCCTGTACCTTACAGTGTCAATACCTTTATTTTGGTTTCAGTTGGTTAATCATCTACGAACATATCACAAAAAATATGAGTACATAATATTGATAGTTCTAGAAAGCGTTAAATATATTAAAATTGTTTCTGATCGTTCAATTTTCTTAAAAAGGGAAAAGTTATAACAGAAATTCCTAAGATGTATATTCTAATACTACACACATTAATCTGAGTAGAAAAAACGTTTTTTTTTTGTTACAAGAATATTAAATTTTAAATAACTTGCGTAAGATTTTTTGTTTTCGCGAAATTGTTGTGTAATTTAGGTTTCTACATTTTTTGTTTTTTAATTGTAATTAAAACTTACAATGTAAATTACATAACGAGAAACTGTACATGTGGAGACTTAAATGCTGGGTCAGTGTATAAATAATAATAAACTACAGGGTGTCCTTGGAAAAAACGATAAACTTAAACAGCAGATTCCTGAGATAAAATCGAAGCGATTTAATCCAACTTACCTACCACCGTTTCCGAGATACAGGGTGTCAAAGTTTAACTTCATATTTTTTGTTTCATGAATATTTCAAGAACAAAATGAGATATCGGGATGGGATTTTGTACATGGTTGTTACTTTAAGGTAGTCGTGTGTTTGTTACCCTCAACCAGAGGCGAAGAGATGCAAAGGACGCTAGCTTAGTATCCTAAAGAAAATTATTACGCCACTAAAAAATTAAGAAATTTTTCTATTTTTGGAATTAACAACCGATTTGGTTTCAGTCGCATTCCTCGACAAAAATAAATTCTGTTTTGCCCTATTAGCAATATAGGATTTGAGATATAGGATGTTAAATTTTAATTAAGAACAAGAATCACACCCAGTATCTCGAAAACATTAATTATATGACAAAGTAGACTTAATTTCCGTCGAAGAATGTGATGCAAATAATTGCATCCTGTTTTTTGAGACAACGTATATAATCAATTTGAGAGATTTTGAAAATTGATTTTACTAGAAAATTGCGCATTCTACGGGAAAGATGCAAGAGCGATTTTTTTGTCAAACCGATTTTTTTCATTAGCGTAGCAATCTTCTTAAGGGTAACGGGTAAATCTCCATTTTACCGTTTCTGATAATGATATCAAACACAATACTGCGTAAGATAGTAGATTCCTTAAAATAACAGGCATGAAGAACATTTCATCTCAATATCTTACTTTGTTTTTAAAATATTGAAAAAAACAACTTGAGGATATAGGTAAGTTGAGTTAAATTGCTTCGATTCGTCTGTTGTCAATGCTAGTCGGTTGTTTTCAGTGACACCCTGTATGTTGTAGTTCGTTTTTAAATAAAAATCAAGTATCGTGATTTATATTTAATAACAGCATAATATTAGAAATTAAACAACCCTTTTAAAAAAAATTACTAAAGTTGGTGATTTATTGACAAATTTCATTTTTTTAACGTGTATTTCTGTTTAGTTTAACCTATAACATTCAATATATCTATAATAGTCCAATCGTCGGGGCTTTTACTGAGAAGAAAATTAAAGAAAAACTAGAAACTAGCCAAGGCCTTATTATCTAATAGGCTGATTAGGCTAAAGTCTAAGATGTAACAAAGAGAATAAGTCCAGCGTCGGGTCGATTCTTTAAATTGATTATGATTCATATGAACTTTGCTTGCGGATGCAGTTCAAACATGGCAATCTGATTTTTGAGTAAATTTGGAACTTAGTCGTTTTTTTATTCTAAAATAATGCGTTTTTACATTTTTTTTTTCATTATTGCTGGTAACATCGAAATTACATATATTACCAGTACTGGAGGTTTTGAAACAAGCAGAAAATTCTGTCAAGAATGACATTTTGTCTTAAGACCAATAATAAAAAAGTTTTCCCTCTTGTATACCCCATCACTTTACACACTGCATTATAAACGTAGAATAAACACGACAATCTTGTGTAAACAAAATTTAAAAATGCAAAAGACAAACACACTGAAACAAATTAGATCTTGTAGTGTAGCAGGACAGTTTTACGTAGAAAGATTCTCCGGCTAAAACTAAGAAGAGAAATCCTGTACAGAAATGTTCATGGATGTCTACTCTTTCCTAACGAGCCAAAGTTGGAAATTTTGAACAAGAAATAACACATGGGCTGAAAAGTCCCAGGCCTAACAAATAGATGGCGCTAGTTCTATTGCATTCACCGCTTTTTCAGTTAGTACTAACCTTCAAAAGACAGCTGTTAAAATTTCATGGTATTCTATTCATTATTTTGTGAGTTATTATGCTAAGAGTGACGCTACTTTTGTTATTTTCAAAACAATGGATCAAAAACAATTTCGTGTTTTAATTTTACACTGCTTCTTGATGGGAAAAAATACCGTTCAAGCGAAGCAATGGCTTGAAAAGTGTTATGGGGACTCCGCTCCATCAGAAACAACAATAAAACGTTGGTTTGCTGACTTCAAACGTGGTCGTAGAGACACCGATGATGCAGAACGCAGTGGACGTCCAAATGAGGCGGTAACACCAGAAAACATCAAAAAAATCCACAAAATCGTTTTGAATGATCGAAAAGTGAAGTTCCGTGAGTTAGCTGACATTGTAAAGATATCAAAAGAACGTGTTGGCTTTATATTGCATGAGCATTTGACTATGAGAAAGCTCTGCTCAAAGTGGGTGCCGCGTTTGTTCACTGTTCACCAAAAACAAGAACGTGTTGATGTTTCTGAGTAGTGTTTGGCCATGTTTAAACGTAATAAACCGGAATTTTTGCGTCGATATGTGACAATGGATGAAACATGGATCCATCACTTCACTCCGGAATCAAAACGATCGTCATCTGAGTGGACAGCAACTGGTGAACCTCGTCCAAAGCGACCGAAAGCACAACAATCGGCTGGAAAGGTTATGGCCTCGGTATTTTGGAATGTGCGTGGTGTAATATTCATCGACTATCTTGAGAAGGGAAATACCATCAACAGTGAATATTATATAGCGTTATTGGAGCGTTTGAAGGCCGAAATTGCAAAGAAACGACCGCATATGGCAAAGAAAAAAATTTTGTTTCATCAAGACAACGCACGGTGTCACAAGTCAATCAAAATAATGGCAAAACTACATGAATTGAACTTCGAATTGCTCCCACATCCACCGTATTTGCCGATTTGGCTCCCAGCGACTACTGGCTGTTCGCAGACCTAAAAAAAATACTTGCCGGTAAGAAATTTCGCTCGAATGAAGAGGTTATCGCTGAAACTGAGTCCTATTTTAAGGCAAAAGATAAATCGTTCTACAAAAGTGGTATTGAAATGTTAGAGCGGCGCTGGAATGATTGCGTTGTTCTTGATGGAAATTACGTTGATGAATAAAGCTAATTTTGAACAAAAAAAACCGTGTTTTCTTTGTTAGGCCTGGGACTTTTCAGCTCATGTGTTACTCCGTAAAATAAAAAACCGGCATTGGTCACACCTCGCACTTGCAATATTATGAAAGGATACTATCAACAAATTTTGTAAAATAACAGTAAATTCTAAAATTTTGTATTTTATTGAATTGAAAATTGACGTTTTTAGCAAAAATCTTATTATTTGCAATACTGTACAAACCGACTCGTAGTTGAGATTTTTTATTTAATAAATTATTTGGTGAGCAATGGAGTAATATATGCCAATAGGTACCTACTGGGTTTATGGGGTTTGCGAAGGAAGTGGTAATGCCACGAAAGCTGAATACTCGAGAAGATTTCCCACCGTCAGCAAACGTATTTAGAAAATTGGATCGGCGGTTGAGAGAAACAGGTCAAATGATACCAAACATAATTATTGCTAATGCTCTGCGAAATTGACTTAACCCTCAATACTTCTTTTATACAACTCCCGCTTGTTGAAAATTTACACCTAGAGTTAAAAAAACAATTAATTTTTAAAAACATTACAAATCTGGCAGTTGAAATTAACCTCTGATTATATACAGCAACCAAAAAGAAACCGTATAGCGTTCTTCTTTGAAATGAAAAACATACGTAGGTGCTCGACGTATTATAGCTACAAACATAATTAATAACTG
>VTPC01005684.1:10308-71708 GCA_011009095.1 Ignelater luminosus | reverse complement strand
TAAACTTTTTTAGATTTTAAAAGTACCTAAGTTATTATATTGTAAAAGATATTTATCTTAAAAACCATATACTTTTTGGGTCTAAAAGGCCCAAACATCCTTTATGCCTGGTTGCAGCATCCTTGATCAAATCCATAGCTGCTGTCAGGGAATGATTTTGACTTATGAATTATTTATTATGTTGAAAATATTTTCAACATGAATATAGTTTTCCTATTATGCTTAAAAAAAGAAACTTGATTGAGTGACTATCAATACCATGCTATACAGGGTTATTCAAGCTCATCTCAATCTTGAGATTTTGGAAACCATAAGAGATACAAGTTTGGTTAAATTGGGGCAAAGTTATATATTTTAATTCCCAATAATAATCTAAAAATAAATCATTTGTTTTTGAAATGACCTCAAAAAATGTTGATTTTTAATTTTTGTTTTTTGTCGATAATTATTGGGGACTTCTAAAATTAGTAATTATCTTTCCAGGCACTGTTTTACGTCTAGTATTTCAGACCTATCTCTAGATTTTCATAGAATTGGTCTTTTTCTTGTTGATCGGTATCTTCTGTTGGTTAAGGTTAAGTTCGTTGGTTTTGTTCTAATTCTTAAGTAACATATTCTCCCACTTACAGATTTGAAACATATTATTTTGTGTTTATATTATTTTATCTACTATAAATCCTACTCCATTCTCTCCCTGCTTTTTCTCTCCTGAGTACAACTCTTGCTTGTTGATTTCTCCTCGACCTTTCCATCTTATTTCTTGTATTGCTGTAATATTTATTTTGTATCTGTCTAATTCCTTAGTGACTTTCATCATTTTTCTTGGTGCTAGTAATGTTCTTATACAGGGTGATCATTTTAAAACTTCCCACCTTGAATTAGTAAAATTATCAAAAGTTGCTAAAACGCGTCGCTTTTGTTTTACAGGGGAACATTTAATAACCTACTCTAGCCAATTGGGAAACTTTCACCCTCGCCCCCAACCACCCCCTCCCCAAAATTTTAAATGGCATTACCCCATGTGTGATATATCATTTTAAAGGGTATGAAATTCTCAATCTTTTACATCAAAGAAAATTAAAGTCAGCCCAGCCGTTTGTGAATTAGGGCCAAAAATGTATTTAATTCAATCAATACGTTTCTGTCTCTAGTTCACGAACAGCTGGGCTGATTTTAATTTTCTTTGATGTAAAAGATTGACAATTTTATACCCTTTAAAATGATATATCACACATAGGGTAGTGTCATTTAAAATTTTAGGAGTGGGTGGCTGGGGGGGGGAGAATGGAAGTTTCCCAACTGACTAGAGTAGGTTATTAAATGTTCCCCTCCAAAACAAAAGCGATGCGTTTCAGCGATTTTTGATAATTGTACTAATTAAAGAGTTATTCAAGGTGGGAAGTTTTAAAATGATCACCCTGTATATATCCCATGTTGCTATTCCGATTCTTTGTTAACATCCGCTTCTGTTTTATATGTATTATGTAGTTTTTTGACAATGTTTCTTTCTTATTTGTTTTGTTATATTTTAGTATTTGTTCTTCCTTATTTCACTCATACAGTTGGCCATTGTTTTTCTTTCCTGTCCCAGTTTCTTCCTTAGCTCTTTCTATGATTTTCTGTATTTCCCTTTCTTTTCTGCCTAGGTCCTTTTCTATGTACATCTTTCTCCTTTTCGGGTTTCTCTTTGTTACATATAATAATAACTTTAGATGTAGGTCAAGAAAGCTAGTCAAAACAATATAAAATGAATAAAAAGTTATTAAATATGCTCCTCATAATGTGGTACTTTTATTAAAATAAAGACTATAACAAACATCCTAAGATGTAACATGGTGTCAGGTGTAAACCTATTAATAATTGTATAGAGTAAAGAGTGGTAAAGAAGTAAAAAAAAAAAGTACCGAAAAAAAAAATATTAAAATTGTGAAGTTAAAAAATTTGACAGAACATTGAACGATTAAAATATTTGTCAGTAAAAATGGAATTAAAAGTATTAAATCATATATTAAGTCTACTAATATTTGATGGAAATGTAAATAAAAATTACCAAAGATTTAAACAACGTTTCAAGATGTATTTAGCAGCAAATAATTTGGTAAAGGATACAGATGAGAGGAAGATAGCTTTGTTTTTGACATTTGCAGGAGATGAGGCAATAGATGTTTTTAACACATTAAAACTTACTGAAAAGGAAAAAGAAAGTTATTCTAAAGTAGTTGCAGCCTTCGATGGATACTGTAAACCTCGTAACAATGAAACATTCAATCGTTTTCAGTTCTTTTCTAGAAAACAGCAAGAAGGAGAAAATATTAGTCATTTCATTAAAGAATTAAAAATAATGGCTAAACCTTGTAATTTTGGAGAACAAGAAGAGTCCCTATTAGAGATAGAATAATTTTGGGTGTGCATGATCAACAATTACAAGAAAGACTTTTAGGTAAAGGTGATATTAATTTGGAAATGGCTGAACAAATTTGTAGATCATCAGAGGCGACTAAAAGACAAGCAAAGGATCTTCAAGGTGAAAAAGTGGATGTGATAAGAAGTGAACAAAAGTATATGAGAGGTACGAGGGGATATGGTAAGAATTAAAATAGAGAATGTGAAAAAACTAAAGATAAGTATGACTGCTTAAAGTGTGGAAGACAACATAGTGGAGGAAAGTGTTTCGCATTTGGAAAAAGGTGTAATAAGTGTGGTAAGATAGGTCATTTTGCGATAGAATGTAGACATTATAAAACTAATACTAATAATAATGATAAATATAAAAAAGCTAACATACATGAAATGTATGACAGTAGTAATACTGATAATGAAGAACTTTTTATTTCAAGTATAGAGCTAGGTAGTGTAAACTATGTTAATGAGATAGTTTGGAAGGAATTAGTTTTTATTAATAACAAACCTGTAAATTTCAAATTAGATTCAGGTGCAATGTGCAATGTTCTGTCATATGATGTCGTCAAAAACTTAGAAAGGGAGAACTCTATTAAAAGTTCAAATAAAACAATAATTGCATATGGAGAAAATAAAATTAAAGTCATTGGTGAAATAATTTTGAAATGTATGATCAGAAAGAATGAATATAAGATTAAGTTCATTGTGGTAGATGTCAAAAGTAGACCTATCTTAGGTTTAAACGCATGCATAAAGTTAAATCTAATCAGTAAAATTGATGAAATTGATGCAGGTATTAATTTAAGAAATGAATTTATAAATAAGAATTTATCAGTTTTTGAAGGAGAGGGGCAGGTTCCATTTGAATATAAAATACAGCTTAAAGAAAATTACAAAGCTGTTATAAGTAATTGTAGAAGATTACCAAATACAGTTAAAGAGAAACTTAAGGTTACTCTAAATGAGTTAGAAAAAAGAGATATAATTGAGAGATTGGATGGTCCATCAGAGTGGGTGAATAATATAGTATGTATTGAAAAACCTAATGGGAAATTAAGAATATGCTTAGATCCTATGCATTTAAATAAAAATATTTGTTTAGACAGACATCCAATACCAACAAATGATGAAATAGGGGTTAAATTAAAAGATAAAACTGTATTTTCAGTCTTGGATATGAAGGATGGGTTTTATCACATAAAACTTGACAAAGAAAGCTGTAAATTGTGTACCTTCATAACTCCTTATGGTAAATATTTTTTTAAACGCTTGCCTTTTGGATTAGCTTGTAGCCCAGAGGTATTTCAAAGGGTGAATGAAACAATTTTTGGAAATATTGGGGTACAAATTTATTTTGATGACATAATTATTGCTGGTAAAAACGAACAAGAACATGATATGATAATGAAAGCAGTAATTGAAAAGGCAAAAGAGAATAATATTAAGTTCAACCCAACAAAGTTGCAATATAAGGTAAAGCAAGTAAAATATTTGGGTCAAATTTATACAGGAAAGGGTGTCAGGCCAGCTAATGCATATGTTGAATTTAACAAACTTAAGCAAGTAATAAGTAATTTACCTACACTTAAAATTTTTGATCATAATTTAAAAGTTGTTATACAATGTGATGCTAGCCAAGGAGGGCTAGGGGGTTGTTCCAGAAGCTTAACGGATTGTGAATCCAGATTTGCACAAATAGAGAAAGAATATTTAGCTATAGTGTTTTCTTTAAATAAATTTCATCATTTTGTATATGGTAAAAATGTTATTGTACAGTCTGATCACAAACCGTTAATTGGTATTGAAGGAAAAGATATTAATAAAATAAGTTCCAGACTTCAACGCATGTGACTTAAAATCCTTAAATATAGATTTAATATTGAATACTTACCTGGTAATAAAATGTTTATAGCAGATTTACTGAGTAGAAACTTTATAAAAGCAAAAGTGCCTGAAGATCCAGAGATGCTTGAAATAGTACATTGTCTTGAAACTGAATTGTCTATAACTATAGAAAGGAGAGATTAAAGAAAAAACTAAGACTGATAATGATTTAAGAAGGGTAAAAGAATACTGTGAGACTGAGTGGCCAAATAAAAGTTTGCTTGAGACACAAGTTTTAAAACAATATTATAAAATAAAGCATGAACTAGTAGTAAAAAATGGTGTTATATTTTTCAATGATGGACTTTGTATTCTGGAAAATTTAAGATTGAATATGTTGAAACAAATTCATAAAACACATATAGGTATTGAGAAGTCCAAGAATAGAGCAAGGAAGCTTTTGTACTGGCCAGGAATGACTGTAGATATTGAGAAATTTATTAATAGTTGTAAGGTATGTCAAACATACAGATGCAATAATGTGAAAGAAAGTCTTATTCCCTATGAAATTCTCAGATTACCATTTGAAGTTGTTGCATCAGATCTATTAGAATATGGTGGAGATTCATATCTTGTTGTTGTAGACTATTATAGCAATTGGATTGAGTTGGTAAAAATAAGAAACAAGTCAATTGAAGAAATTTTGATTCATCTAAAGAAAATGTTTTCAACATACGGTTTACCTTTGAAATTTGTTTCTGATAACGTACCCTATAATAGTTACAAATTTAAAGAGTTTTGCACTAAGTATAACATTAATTATGTATATTCCAGTCTGCGATATCCTAAAAGCAATGGGTTAGCTGAGAAAGCTGTGCATATTTGCAAACAAATTTTGAGAAAATGTGAAAATAAAGATGAGTTGTTTTATTACTTATTAGAATATTGCAACACTCCTTTATGTGGTCTTAAAGTCTCTCCTACAGAATTATTAAATAGTAGATTACTACAAACCAATATACCTGTTTCTAAAAAACTTTTGAAACCACAAGTAGTTGACATTTACGACACAAAATTAAAGAAACAATTTGTTACAAAGAACTACTATGACAAAACAGCATGTGCTAGGCCTACTTTTGCCAAAAATGAAAATATTTTGTTAAATTTTTCTTTCCATTATTTGACCAACTTTGTATGCCTCTATTACATTCACTTTTACCCCGACTGTATTTGTTATAAAATCTTCGACCTTTTCTTTTATTTGTGTTTTATTAACTTGCAGCTCTTTTACTACTATGTTATTCTTTAATACGCCCCTGCAGTTTGTTTACAAACTACGTTATCCGCCCGCTGCGCCCGTCACTTGTGCATGCTTGCGTTTCTCATTTTGTTCATCTCCGTTACCGTTTCCACTTTCCAACTGTATTTTACGTTACCAAATACACTTTTTAATGCCCGTAAACCATGTAATTTATTATTATTACAATGTTATTTACTCCCTTGTTCATGTTTTCTCTGGTTTTAAGTTAATTTGATTTAATTTTCACACTATTTTTCAGCAACACCTACTCAATTGTAGTGCCACTGAATAGTTCCTTCTGAATGGTTTCCAATGATATAAGGATGGTACACATTTATTCTTTTGTTTTTGGGAATTATTAAATAAAAATGGTTGAAGTTAACTATGGTTTCACATACAAAAATCATTTATATTTTTGTAATTTTGAAAAACAAAACGAATAACTACTTACATTCATATACCACTGAAAAACATTCGAGAGGAACTATTTGGTGGTACCAAAATCAAGTAAGTAACCAAAAATTCATCTCAAGAATATTTTTTTTTGTGTGCAACCTTAATTTATCTAAAACATATTGACTTATCATTTTTTCCATACATTCTTTGTTGCGGAGATGTCCAGCTTAAAGTAATTTTGGTGTTTTTGTTTTTAGCAAATACCTAGAGCCATGACCTTTTCCAAAAAAAAATAATAAAAAAGGGCAACTTTTTTTTAATTTAACCAACCTTGTATCTCATACAGTTTACAAGACCTCTTCAGTGTACCTGCTACAAAAGGCAGTGGCCCGGTTTCTACTCTCCTTTCACTAACTAATGAAGCTTTTTTAAAAATTTAAACAAGTATAGCTTTATCTGATTTTAACAAGAAGGAAAAGGACAAGATTGATGGTAGTTAGAGAATGTTTAGATTAAAAGAAAATAGAAACCAGTCAGTCTGTTTATTTATATTTTGAATACATTTTTCTAATACAGAATAATTTTAACCTATCTGTTACTTTTTCTCTCTGCTTATTTTTGGAACATTTTTATTTAGAGAAGAGATTTTGTGAGTTTTGAATTTTTACCAATTAATAATAGATTTTTTTCTAAATAGGATAGAACGTAAATTCGTATTTTGATGTATTTCACATGATATTATTAGATTTGTATGTAGTGTAGCATGGCTGTATGTTAACTATAGGCGCAAGGCAAGTGTGCTAACCGTCCCTGAGATCCGTATTCTGGCACCTAGTTTAGAACGTGGACTTGATTCACCTTTTACTAGCAGGTAACAAATATTTGCCTGTTAAATGCTATGGTGTGTTGCTGTAAAAACAGCTTTTATTATCGTTTATGCACATTAATTCTTATTTTACAAAAGTAAAATTTATAAGAAGCATAATTACTTTACCAGATTTTCACCATTTATTTTAATCATTTATATTTATTTTCCTTGTAATGAAAAAAAGTTGTTTTGGTTTTAGTATCTTGTATTTTTAATTCAATGTTGCAGCACTCGATGGGCTTTGATAAAATAATAGACTTCTATGCCTTTTCTAATAAAATTGTTTGTTATTTTACAGCTCACAGGGTTCTGCTGCTGGGACAACGCTAGATGTCTCTGAAGAAGCTGAAATGTCCTCCGTTGATCAGCCTACTATTATCCGACTAGTGCTAGCTATATGGTACATTGTATTAAGTCATTCAGATATATTGTGCTATTTTATGATATTCCTTAATCAAATCAAAACGGCAACATTTTTGTCCTTACCCCTTCCATTGATGGTCTTTCTGTGGGGTACTCTTTCAATTCCACGACCATCGAAAACATTTTGGGTTACTATCATTGCTTATACAGAGGTAATGAGAATAATGAAAACAGTGAAAATAATACTTAACTTAATAATTTTTAGATACTCGTTCTAATAAAATGCCTATTTCAATTTCAAATCTTACCATGGAATAAAAGACAAAGTTTATATCCATTTTATCCACCTCGAATAATTGGAGTTGAAAGACGAAGCGATTATGCTCTTTGGGATTTACTTTTACTTTTGATTGTATTTTTCCACAGGTAATTTTCTTTTCCTAAGGAGACGATTTGAATTATTGATTATGTTTGTATTCCTCAGATTCCTTTTAAAATATCTAGGATTATGGAAGTCAACCTTTGTACCTGCCGGTATTTTAGAGGATGGTGATTATAGAATTTCGGGCGATGAGTTACAAGCTGTACAAGAAGATGCTAGTAGACTTGCGAGGTATCTTGCTAAAAGTTTATTATTATTATTATTATTGCATATTGTAATTTAAAAAAGAATTTTAGCAAAACCTCCCTTTATCAAAAGCCCTCCCCGACAAAGCCTAGAATGCTGATATCCCTGTCCACCTATAGTGTCCATTATCCTTATTCCTTTGTGCGCAAAGGACGTAATGTTAAATATTCCAGATTCCTTCCTGCTTATATTAATACACTTATTAAACAGAAGAGGTAATATTCTCTGTTGCAATAGAAAATCTAATGTCATTTGTCCACTAATTAATCATCTTTTATTAAGTGTTGGAGTAGCTGGCCATTCAGGAGCTATACAACCAATTACTGTGATAAGGAAAGGAAGTGATTTGCAAAAATTAGTAGAAGAATCAGAAGGAAGTATAGGAAGTAGAGGAAGTAGAGCGAGTAGAGGGAGTAGGGGAAGTAAAGCTGAAAGTACTGGGTCACAAGAAGTAGTAACAGTTCACACCGAACAAGTTCATCCGTGTGCTAATTTTTATACTTCACTACGAATGGCGTATGTAACATAATTCATCATATTAACATTTTAATAATTTTATTTTCTAGGGGTTCTCGATATGGAGATACTTTAAAATTATTTGTTACACAACTCATGGACCCAACATCACGAGTTGCTGTCGATGTTTATTCTTATATGTTCTTATGCGATTTCTTCAACTTTTTCGTGCTTTTAGTAGGATATTCATCATTTGGGGTAAATCATATTGCAAATAATGTTACATTTCATTTTTTAGTATCGATATTATTCTTATGTTGTTGAATTTATTATTTTAGCCTCAACAAGGCGACGAAGGTGTGCAAGCATATTTAGAAGAAAATCGAGTGCCTGTTCTATTCCTTCTCATGCTAATTTTACAGTTTACCCTTATAATTATTGATCGAGCTATATTTCTTCGAAAATACATCGTGGGTAAAATAATCTTTCAATTCTTGCAAATTATTATTCTCCATATATGGCTATTTATACTTTATCCACTAATTACTGAAAGGTATATCAAATTAGATTTGATTTAAATAAAGTGATTTATTAATCAGACAATAACATTTTAGAGGTTTTAATTCAGCACTAGCACCGCAGATGTATTATGTAGTGAAATGTTTCTACTTGTTACTATCAGCATATCAAATTCGCTGTGGTTATCCCACAAGAATTCTAGGAAATTTCATTTGCAAGGGATACACCTATCTAAATATGTTCTTATTCAAAGGATTCCTGGCGATTCCGTTCTTATTTGAACTCCGTACCATTATGGATTGGATGTGGACTGATACTTCGATGACAATTTTTGATTGGATTAAAATGGAAGATATATTTGCACATATTTTCCAAATAAAGGTAATTTTTATTTCCTACTTTAAAATGATTCCCAATGTACATTTTAGGCATTTTTCAGTGTACACGACATGCTGAAACTGAATTTCCTCAACCAAGAGGCGAAAGGAAAACACCAATTATAAAATATTTCATGGGTGGAGCTGGTTTGATATTGATGATTGCCATTATTTGGTTCCCGTTAGTGTTCTTCTCTCTAGGAAATGCTGTAGGAAAATCAAATATTCCTTATGATTTAACAGTTGATTTAAGAATAGGACCTTATCAGCCAATTTATCAAATGTCTGTGCAGTCAAATTCTATATATGGGTAAGTAATTCTTATAGCTTTCATTGATAACATTCTAATTGTAATAATAATTCATACAGATTCAATAGTACTGATTGGGACAGACTGTTAAAAACTTATGAAGAAAACAAAACCGCCCTAACTTTCATTTCAAATTATGAAGCTGGAGATGTGGCTGCAATTAAGTTTAGTGTAGATTCTGCTTCAGTTTGGAGTATATCACCTCCTGATCATAAAAGAATGCTCGATGAGATTGTATCAAGTAAGTGTCACACTTTTTCATTGAAATCATAAACTGTTTTTAAATATAATTAAGTAATCACTCCATAAAGTAAATTTACAATTTTGATGTATAAAGAACAAAGATGAAGTTTGGCGTCAAGCTAAGTTGATGCTGCTCTTTTACTTACCCTCTGGAAAAGAAAAAGAATTATATTAAAAAAAAAAAACAAGAACATACATACTGGTGCAATATATTATGGGGATAATTATTTTTTTTTTACAAAAGCAAAAAGGGATTAAGTTTAGCATACATGAATTACCAATCAAATACTTATTGTTGGTTTTGTTTTTACAACAATTCTAAAAACAAGGTATTTTTAAATTTGTTTACAATCATGGTCTGGTGTATTATTTTTATTTAGCTAAGAAGCTATTTATTTATTTGTTTGTATTACTTACTACATAAGAGTGTAAACTATAAAGAGGAGGATTTTTGCACTGCACCATAGGACAGATTTTTTGATCGTGTTTTTGTGTGACCTGACTCAAAGCTCGGGTGTAGGTCAGGCTGGGCCTCGCTTTAAAAATTTATTGGGCTTTTTATTCCTGTCAGACCATTTGGGCTTGTCATTAGGGTTTGTCAGGTTGTTCAGGTCTTTCGGGCCTGTTGGGTTGGAGATCTTGGCCTGTGCAGGGCTCTAACCAACATTAAGTTTTTCATGTCATAGGTTACGTAGATTGAACTTCTTTTTGATGGTACTTTAGTGATTCTGGATTTCTGTTTTTGATTCTACCTCTCTTCAAATCATTATCCCTCCCCTATGTTTGCAGAAATTTCTTCAGAGCCATTTGTGACATTCTTCTCAACTATTCTATCCAACCGAATATTTTCTGGCTCTGTCTGCTTATTTTCCCTGTATATTATGGTACCATCATCTAGCTCAATGTCCAAACATGCAATATTTTCAGCTGTGAAGTGAATGAAGCATCTGCACTCTTGTTGAGTACACTAAATTAAATTATACAATACAATATACAGTGCGTTCAGTGAGGAATAGGACAGCGTGACAGCTCAGGAACAAATGCAGATTTTATAATTCTGAAAACTTTGTTATAAATGTAAGCCAGGGGCACGTATTTTGTAATAAAAAGTTTTTAAATTAAATGCGTCACCGCTAGGTGGCGCTACCTAACTTAATTTTTTTTAAATGGAATATCCTACTTTTTATTCGATTTTTGGAATTTGCAATATATTTGTGATAACTTTCCTTATAACTGCTACCAAACCTATCTGGTTTACTTTTCAGGAAAATAATAATTTTTATAAATTTAGCACAAAGATGTAAAAGATTGTATTCTGTACAGCTAATAAGCAAATTCTTCTACATTTCTGGAAGGTGTATTGTAGACTACACTTTTTAAAATATCCCCAAAGAAAGCAGTCTAAAGTAGTTAAATGTTAAATCTAAAGAACGAGCTGGCCATCTTATAGAACCATTAGTACCTATCCATCGTCTCGGAAATACCCTGTTCAGGTGATTTCTTACTATGTTACTGTTATGAGCAGGGGTGCCGTCTTGTTGAAAATACATCATCTGCCACAAATTTAAATTAACATTCTCAAGCAAAAGCGGTAGCTGATGTATTAGGGTATTTCCAAGACAATGGATAGGTACTAATGGTTCTACAGGGACATCATTAATAGGAGGAAGCCACGTGACCACTAATTTAAAAGTGGCGCGAAATTTTACCTTTCAACGTTGGCTACACTCCCACACGAGTATATTTCTAACCTAAAATTACATCGGCGTGCGTATGTTGCGTGGTTTCTTGGTCTCTGTTTTGCGTTTTCTACAGTTTATTTTGTTCTATTTAAAAATCAGTCTTTTTCAAGACTAAATCTGTTTTTTGTGAGTTAATCGAGGTAAGTTAGATTTAACGCATTCAAAGTGTGATAATAAATTTTAAAACTGCATAATTATTTCAGTTTGGAAGGATACGTTTTTGCGATGCCTTTTACAAGCGAACAAGATAAATTTATTTTAATAGCTCACTATCGAAGTGGAACACAGAATGCAGATGGTTCATGGACCTATTCGTTACAATCTTGTATCCAACAATTTGAACAAGCTTTTCCTGAAGTGCAAGTCCACTACTATGCATTTGTATGTCGTAGGCATGATATACTAAGCGGTTTGAAGAAAAACATTGCATCTGCAAAGGCAAATCATCTGGTAGACCAACCGTATTAACTGATGAAGTTCTCCAGGACATGCAGATGCGAATGAATCGTAGTCCCCATAAATCCATTAAACGCTTAGCCACTGAAACAGGTAGGAATCTATTTGCATTAAACAAATAATATGTTTTGCTTCATTCGTGTTTTAAATTATTAATTATTTTGAATTTATCACTTGTAGTAATTCAATTGTTTTATTAGCAAACTTAAATAAAAAACTGGCACTGCTATTTATTTCTGAATTATTTACATTCATTAAACAATTTAAACTATTTTAAACCATAATCTAACCAACAACTTTTTCCACAGGACTTTCATATGGAAGTTGCCAGTTGCATTAAAAAAAGAAGCTACAAATGCATCCCTATAAAGTGTCTGTAATACAAGAACTGATTCAGCATGATCATCAATTACGAGTTCAATACTGTCTGGTTTATGCAACACTTGAACAACGATGACGTATTAAATATTACATTTAGGTCAGATGAAGCATGGTTTCATTTGTCGGGCTATGTGAACAGCCAAAATTACAACACCTTTTATCGAACAACTATTGGATGATGAAATCCAAGAGGGCTACTTCCAGCAAGACGCACCACTATTCGTTATTTGGAAGAGTTCTTTGATGACCGAGTGATTAGTTGTCGACGATGGCTCCCTCGGTCTCCCGATCTCACACCATTAGATTTTTTTCTATTTGGGCGTTTGAAAAATAATGTTTACAGGCACCGTCCACAGAATATTGATGAATTAAAAGAGGCCATACAAAAGGAAATATATCACCAGAAACCTTAGTTTCCGTTTTCAATAGTATCAAAAATAGAGTTCGGTTATGTTTAGAGAAACACGGTGGCCATATTGAACCATTTATGTAATTTGTACATAAATTGCAATAAAATGTAAAATATCTAAATGAAATTGTAAAATTTAGGATAAATGTAAGCCATTATTTTTAATTAAATTCTAGTAACCTGCTACCTAATGAATTATTTTTTTATAAATAAATTATGGCAGCTGAAATAATTGCGCTTTTTAGTTCTGTTATCTAGCATACCTAGTTCTAAGTATTATGTTACATTAATTTCAGAAAATAAAAATTACATGTCAATTATTAATCTTTAATTATTCCCAGAACACGATTGTGTTAAAACAACTGCCAAAGTGCCGATTTTGATAAATGGTTTTTTTAAATATGAAATTAAACATTTAATGAGTTAATGATTGAGTATGTATATCATTTATGCATGCATAACTATACAGAAAAATTCATTATTAAATATTTAGTTTTAAATTTAAATGAGTTTGAACTTCAAATATTCTTTAAATGACCAGGTATTGGTGGGTTTACCCTACCTGCATAATTATCTTTTTATGAAAAATCCTTCATAGTGGACAGTTAAATTTAATAAAATTGAAAAAATAACTAAAAAGCTCTTGTTGAACAGCTACATCAGCATTGTTTGGGGTTTATCTAATTCTTGTTTTTAAAAATGTCTTCTATATATTGTCATTTTTTAATTTTCCAATTTTATATATAATTATCTTTAAATATTTAAGTTTCTAAGTAGTTTCATCATATATCCAATACTACGCCACTGGAAAACTACATAATTCTTTATTACAACGGAGCTGCCAACAGTAAATTTCGTGGTCACGTGGCTTCCTCCTATTTATGATGTCCCTGTATAAGATGGCCAGCTCATTTTCTGGATTTAACTCCTTTACTTTTCTACCACATAAAAATTTATGAAATTGCTTTAAAGCAAAGATTATAACTAGGCTTTCTCCTTCTAAATTTGAATAAAGTTTTTCTGTTGAAGATAATATACTAGAAGCAAATAAAACAGGTTTAAAGTTACCATCTATCTTATGATTCAACACAGCACCTATTCCATAACCACCGGAATCACATGAAGCATAAATTGGTAGTTTAGGACTAAAATGAACTAAAAGATTATTTGATGTAAGTAATTTCTTACTTGATTGAAAAGTTTTTTCACATTCATCTGACCAAATAAATTCTGTGCCATTCTTACATAAATCATCAAGTGGTCTCAGTTCTGCGGAAAGCATAGGAATAAATTTCCCATAATAATTTAACAAATCAAGATAAGATTTCAATTGTGTTAAATTTTGAGGTGAAGGTGCATGTAATTTATTCATTGGTTAGGTGTATTCCTGTAGAATCAATTTTATGTCCAAGGAATTCAACCTTTTCTCTATAGAATTTACACTTTTTTCATTGACTTTTACATTATAATCATTTAAATGATTCATTACTTTAAGAACATTTAGATGACATTCTTGGAGACTTGTACCTTAGACCAAAATATCGTTCAGGTAACATTTAGTATTAGAAAGACCAGCTAATATAGCCTCCATGATCGACTGAAAAATGAGTATTTATTGTAAAAAGATTTTTTGACTTTTCACTAATTTGTAGTTGTTAGTATGCCCCTTTAAGATCAATGACCATAAAGAAGCAATTATCACCCAAACTAGCAAATAATACTTCTGGCAATGATAAGACACAATGCTCACTGTCTCTGACCTGATTTATAATGTTGCTTGAATTTTTCTTAGGTACAGCAACAAAGGACTCACCCAATTGCTAAAGTTTACTTTTGTTATTACACCAACTTTTACCATTTCTGCTAACTCGTTTTCAACTTTGGGTTTTAAAGAATAAAGCATGTCGTATGCTCTATGAAAAATTGGTTTAACTGAGTTTTTTACTTTTATTTCAACTTGAAAATGTTTTATGAAAGAATTTGGTTCATTATTGAACTTGAAAACTTTTTTTAATTTCACTGATTACTTTTTTACATTCTGTTTCAAAAATCTTACAAGGACTGACTTGACTGGATTCACTGGATTAAGTACTCTGAATCCATACTATGACTTAACAATGACATTAACATCAATAACATTTTTCCAATCTGGGTTAAGAATATTCAATCGATTTCTACCTAACAAAGGTGTATACTTTGTTTTACTACTTAAAACTACTAAAGGCAATGTATATTTTTTATTTTGATACTTCACATTAACTTTTTTACCTACTATGAATACATTTTCCCCTGTTACAACTCTTAACTTAAAACTAACAGGTTCTAAACTAACACTTGGAAACAACTTTTTATAATCGTTTACAGGTCCCAGAATCTACTTCTATACTACTAACTTATCATTAATAGACAAATTTACTCTTAAACTATCATTCTCTTTAGATTTACAAAGTGGTTTTAAACAATCTACCCCACCTACTTCTTGTATCGCACCTACTTAAATGGATCATCTTCTTATTCGACCTCTCCTTCTTGTTCATCTTCAACCGACAGGCCTTGGATTCGATTCTTACATAATGTGGATTTTGCAGTGTGTCCCATTTGGTTGCACATGAAATATTTCCAGTTACTAGCTGGACATTGATTGTCATGTGCTCAAGTGAACATGTAAACACCTTTACATGCTGGTTTACTTACTGCTTGACCTTGACTTCTTGCTTCATTACCCTTTACATTACCAACATTGTATGAACTGCACCCTTCATTTTCACTATTGCTTTGTTTGGACTTCCATTTAAGTTTGTTTGTTTTATGAAAGTCTAATTTATTGACTGGAACTGCATCTGGACCCATAATTTTTATCTGGCCTTCTGTTAACTCCATGCTAATAGTTATTTGATATGCTCGTTTGAAAGTTAAATCATCTGTTTCATATTTTTAGAACATAACCCACAAACGAACTTATCTCGAAGGGCTTCATTTAAGAATGCACCAAACTGGCAATCTTTAGCTACAGCCCCTGGCCAAATTATTAGAATCACTAACAAAATTTAACATTTTTTTAGATACAGGTAATGTTATTAGGGGTATAATAATGAAAATGCAGGTAGAGTATTGTTAGTGTATTACGAAATATATAATACAAAAAAAATTAACAATATAATAAATTACAACTAAAATATTAATATTTTGTTAAACCACCCCTAGCAGCAATGACTACGGCAACCCTTCGAGGCATGCTTTCTATGCATTTTATGGCAGTATTCTTTAAGTTCTCATCATGGTTCCAATAATATATTATTCTTTCGACCAGTTGTTGTTTTGTTGTGATGGTTTCTGCAGCCAGTAGCCTTTTTAGGTACTCCCAGACATTTTCAATTGGATTCATGTCCGGAGAATTTCCAGGCCATCGCAATACAGGCACCTTGCTCTCTTCAAGAAACTTTGTCACAGACTTAGCTGTGTGGCAAGGAGCCCCATCCTGCATAAACACTTTTGGACCATCACCAAACCATTCCTGTAACTGAGGAAGTAATCTCCTTTCCAGCACCGCTTTGTACCGGTCTTGTCTCATGGTACCCTCAACAATGTACAGACGACCCAGACCTTTCCCACTAATCACAGACCATATCATAACTGAAACAGGGTGTTTCACTGTCTTTATGATACAGTCTGAATTGTACTTTTCCCCAGTTCTTCTTCTTACAAATTGTGGCTTAGCTTGCAAGATCTGAAATGTGGATTCATCACTAAAACAAACCTGTAATGATGTGAAAACGTTATTTAAATGGACAAATTAAAATATTTCCGTTCCTTACTCTGCGCCAGTCATCTACAGTTAAATGTTTGTAAGAATTAGTTCACTCCAAACGCTTTTTAACCATTGCTGGGGTTAGTCGAGGCTTCTTAACAGGTCGTCGACATTTGAACCCCAGTTCGTAAAGGTTTCGCCTAATGGTATGCTCTGAAACCTTGTAGCCTACCTCTTCAAATTTATTTTTGATGTTCTTACTAGTTTCCCTATGGTTTTCCACTGCAATATCCCTCAGAAATCTTTTTCTTCGAGGTGTTATAATGTTTTTCCTGCCACATCTTCCTTTACGATGGTTGTTGGTATGCTGGTTCGCTTTCATTTTTTTAGCTAAGCGATTCACTGACGCTTGTGAAACTTTGGATTTTGCTGCATTTTCTCTCTGACTAAGATCGTATTATGCAATAATGCTGTTACATATGATTTTTGTTCTCCAGTAAGGTCTTTTGTTCTACCCATCTGAAAAAGTGGCGGTAAAATTTTGCAGGTTATGGTTTAACAACAATATTACAATAAACACTCAAAAAAATATAAACAATCTAGTTAAAAACATTATTTAGTGTATATGTGTACTTACCTTGCAATAGAGCTTGCCAAAAAGTCCAAATTACACCTCAATTACTACAGTACTGCTATCAAATATGTTTCAGTATTTAAAGATTATAACAGATAGATCAGTAATAAAAGCAAAATCTAACTTACCTACTCACTATATTGAAATAAAATGATAGACCATACTTTGAACAACCCTATCCATAAAGTTGCCTATACATATACAAACTGGTTTACATTTTTTCACCTTCATAAAACCAAAACAGTTTAAAATTGTAGGTGATTCTATTAATTTGGCCAGGGACTGTAATTTTTTTAATTTGGCTGTATAATCTTTTAAATCTTCATTATAATCTTGACTAGTGTTATAGAATTTGTATCTTTCTGCTATTACTAATGTTTTTGGACTGATGTAATGGTTAATGAGGACATTTTTAAGATCCTTGTATGTTTTTGTATTTGGCAATGCAGGAGCCAAAAGATCTTTTAAGATGCTGTAAACTTCTCCCCCAATTAAGGTTAAAAATAACACCTTTTTTTCATTTGTAACGTCATTGCAATCAAACAACTGTTCAAGTCGCTCTACATACAGGGTCGCTAGATAGTATGGAAACACACTGCTCTTGCAAAAACGGTAAGTAATAGACACATGAAATTTGGAGAGCTTAAAGTAGGTATTTTTTGCCATGTTTTGCGAAGAGAATTAAAAACAAATCTACAATTGTTTTTTTATACGGTCGCCATATTGAATTTTTTTAATGGAAACCCTGTATATAACCCCATATTTGGATAGAGATTTTCAAGACGAATTCAACGGTATATAGGTTGCTATATTTATCTTGAAAGATTTTAGAGATACACTCTATTCTTTTGTCAGGCGTTTCACTATTAAAAAGTATGGAAACACACTGCTCCTGCAAGAACGGGCCAATATTAGGGCGACGTAGTGTCATTAGTTGAATGTCTTGCACTTGTTGAACACCATATTCGAGATTTCCACTTTTATTTCAAGGTTTAACTTTTTAGTTAATTCAATATTAACAATGTTATGTGCAAATATTTTAAGCAGATTTATTAAATAATATATGAACCAACACTTTGAAATAACAATAAAAGAACTCCTGCACTCTACAGAGTCCCCATATAGCCAAAGATTGTTTAAAGCAGTTTAAAAATCTCAAAATGAGCTAACAGAAGCATATAACCATGGAGAGTTAAAGGTTTAGTAGATCCTGTTTTGAAGCCTACTATTAAAATTGTTTTAGTATTATTTTCACGGCCAAGGTTGGTAACCTGCAGATAGTGCGTAATTTTGGACCATTAGAAAGATGCTACAAGCATTTCTGTTTAGTGCCGTATTAGCAGTTACAGCTAAAGTTCTAAAAATGTATTAATAATTTAATTTCGTACTTTGCTAATATCATCTATTATTTCTAGATTAATAGATATTTATTAGATGTTTCGTTAATTCAAGTTCCAACTAGGATTTGGGCCGACATGTATTGTAAAGAATGCACTAGAATATACCAAAAAAATTTAGTAATATACATATATCGGTTATTTAATATAAAAACTATACAGATTGCCAATATACGTGCATGTCAAATTTAAAGAAATATACAATATACACATGTATATAATAGCGTTAATCTTATATGTTATTTAAATATAATCTTTAAATAATGTTCATAATAGTGACCGTTACTTATTTACTAGCTCTAACAGGTTAAGAGGTATTATAACTTTACAAATTAAATGTAAGGAATTTCAAAGAATCATAAATCTATCCTTCCAGGAGATGTTAAAGAGGACGTTTATTTGTTATCAATGCAGTTAATCTTATACCCTTGAGAAGATTTACGTGGTATATAGACAAAGGTTTAAAAAAAATCAAAAAATATATTTAGAATTTGTAATGGATTAACATATTAACATATGCATCTCTAGTATATATCTAGTATCTATACTCGAATATGCCAATTGCCGAATATGTAAAATAAAATTGTTATTATAGGTATATTACGCATATAAACCCGAATCTTGCACTTTCGAGATCATTTTTAACACAGATTCTTTCATGACATGACAAACAAATACAAAAGAGGGTTTTTACCACTTTAGAACTTCTGAGCGTTTGTAAAGCAATACAAAAAATGTAATAAGTAACACTTACATAAAATCAAGTCATAGTGCTTTTCCTTAATACTTAAAATTATTAAAAATTTGTTGAGATTGCTTGTTTGATGTAACAATAAGGCCACCCTCATGAGTTTTTAAATTTCTTTATTGTTCAAATTCCATGAAAGGACCAAACAATCCCTAGCTCTCAGGTAAATACTTAAATGAATTTAACCATGAAATTGCAATAAGTCTTTCTATAACTGTAAACTGTTGTCGGGCTAGAATACGCTAGAAGTAGCATCCTCTCAAATCTCACTATCTCATTTCCTCTGAAGATTTCGTGAAGTGAGCAAGTGTCTGCAGTTTTACTGGTTTTACAGTCTTTCTTATTATAAAGGTAAGTTATAACACTTTTATTATTATTTTTTTGTTTTATTTATTTTCCAAATTTAGATTTTAGATTAAGTAATCCAAAGCAAGTTATAATTATGCCATGACCTAAATTTTGTAAAGGAATTGGGAGCTGCACCTTTACGAATTACGGAAGAAAAATATTAAAAGCCACCATTTCAAATGCTGCGGCCAAGGAAGTTACGTGGACGGGATATAAAAATACTTTCAGTTTCTCAAATAGTGAGATAAAAACATTATATATCGTAAGTACTTTTGCAATCGGTTTAATAAATAATTTCTAAATGTATGTACTTGTATTTGTTTCAGAAAGTATCTTAGCCAATCTTAAAGAGATAAATTATCAATTATTATAGAAAACAGTGAGAGATTGGTTTTGAAATGCCACTGTTAGATGCAAAAACCAAGTGCCTCTGGAAGACGCCCAAGCGCTCCCAACTGATTAGCAATCTTTAGTGCTGTATTGTAATGTATTGATAATTTTATTTACTGTAAAAGATATATCATTATTAAAAAAATTTTAATACAATTAATCAAACGTTTTTGTTTTCTGCTCCTAATAGTGTGCACAATACTGAATTGCCTCAAAGTTTAATAAAATCTTTAAATTGTAATCTAAATGCTTAAATAAGATTTAAAAAAATGTATAGAGCACTATTTAAGTATTTTTTTCAATCTATTTATTATACGATGGTTCAATTTCCAGATCGCACAATCAGGGAAATCTAATTTTATTAAACTTTGAGGCGATGCATTATTAAAGTCCAAGACTCCATTTAATATTAGGTTCCTGTTAAAATGACTAATTATTTTAAAAACTAATTTTATTTTGAATTTATTTGTTTCCATTAAGTTTGATTGGTACCACTGATTAACTATTAGTACTCTCGATTTTTTAGAAAATGCCTAGCAATGAATATTATAAATTTATTATGGCATTCCAACAGAAATGTAACATTTTATTAATCAAATGCAAAATTAAATATTTCAAAAATGAGCTGTAGAAGCAAATTTATAAGTAGTGCTATAAGTGAATAAAAACAGGATACTCTATATGCGCGAAAGAGCACAACTTCTTCAGCTCTTGAGAGTAATTTAATTCGAACATTTTAGCTTACTTATTACAACGTTAATAACAAAAAGCAAACCGGCGCAATAGAGCCTCTAGGTAAAGTACTTTTAACCATATTAGTTCCTGCCTTATTAAGTATCTTTTAGATGTGTTAATAAACAAGGATCTAGAAGTGCAATGACACACAAACTAAAATGTGCTGCTGCGAATCTATTAGCTTAGTATACTAACAAGTATTTAGCGTTGCTATTAAACTTGACCCTAGCTGACAAAACTTTATCTATGAATGTGCTAGGTTACTACTTTTAATATTTAAAGCTAAAAATCTAAGTACGTTAATAGCTCGGTCTTAGCTCATTTTGGCTATATGGGTCTTTACTCTTGCGCCATCTTGAAAATCTTAATCTCATCTCTATATATGATTCTGTATTGCAGATAATCCTCTAACTATACGATTCCAGTATCAAGTATCGCATAAAAGCAATACAAAAGAAGATTCGGGTATAATTAGAGAGGAAGTTGAGATTGTTATACCAGCAAAAGAAAATGGACAGATTAATCCGACAAGAAAGAAATTATACGAGATGTTGAGTGGTTCGCATAGTGTATTGCCAATTCCCTTAGAGTATATTTTTCCAAAATTTATAAAGGTTACAAATAAAGGGACAGCAAGATTGATTTCGAGATTAATGGGAAAAGGAGATGGTAAGTCATCATATTCTGTTTGTAACTTTTATTCTTTTATTTATTTAATTTTAGATCCAAGAGCAACCACATTACGTCATGTAACTATTGGTCATAATGTATCTAAAGCAACCCAGGATGAACCTCCAAAGGAATGGTGGCAGCTGAGAGAAATTTGTGATCCTGATGAATATAATTTTAGAGAATACTTTGTATCTCTACCATATTCTGATAATTGCGAGTCATTAGTAATGTACACATTCAATGATAAGATATTCCCATCACAGCTCAACTTTATTGCAGCTGGCGGGTAAGATGTTATTTTTAAATTCTTGCTATTAATAATCATTAGATTATTGGCTTGCTTTAGTTAATTTCTTTTATTGATAATAGGAGCAATTTAAAATCTAAACTCTTCCCATAGCCCTGATCCTCCCTTTTATCAGTCAAGTTTATACGGAATTACAAGATTCTTAAATTAGCCATCCACACCCCAATCCCTTTAAATCACAATGAATCCTACGTATGTGATCCTTATTTTAATTGAATAGATCAAATTGGAAGTGAGATTTTAAACATTTGCAGTATAATTGGAGTATATACAACAATCGTATTAGTCGCTGGACGACTACTAAGAGGATTCTTTGCCGGAATGTGCTTTAAGATCATGTTTGAAGATATGCCAAACGTAGATCGTGTATTACAATTATGTTATGATGTGTATTTAGTGCGGGAAGCACGAGAATTCTGTTTAGAAGAAGACTTGTTTGCAAAACTGGTATTCCTATTTCGTTCACCTGAAACACTTATTAAATGGACTCGTCCAATAGAAGAAGCCAACGATGAAGAAGATGAAGAAGATGGTGATCATGCTCATCAAGAATAATTATAAGTATAATGTGATGTTCTTGGTGACTTCTAACTTACTTTGGCAAACATAAAGAGGAGATTATATTTATTATATTGCAAAATGTAAATCATATACATATTATATCAGATGGTACCTGCTTGTAAAAGATTTGTCCTATTCATACATGTGTAAGAAAGAGTTAGACTGATAAGAATTAAATTTGATAGCAGAGCTTAAAATTGATCAGAAAGTTATTACGGTGATTAAATTGATTAGGATATAATAATAATAATATTGGAGTAAATATCCCACAGTGAAATGTGCTTCCTTAAACATATAAGGCATCACATAAAAGATTTATGTAAGGATTAAAGATACTTAAGGGGAATATACCTAGAGAAGGTGCATTGTATAGATACATAATGTTTGAAGACTCTCTCATACTTTTTAGTTCTTAAGTAAAGATGGAGATGTATGCAGGCGAATTCATATTGAAAAATATATCATAAGAATTGTTCATGTTACTTTTAGTTTTTATTTTTAAGGGTAATATTATTTGGAATATGGAATATGTAGTGCAGTCTTAGTTTCATTAAAAATAAGATATTAAAGTTTTAGATTTTTCCTTAATCAAGTCATTTGCTTCATAATCACTGATATGGATTTGCCTGTTCATGGAGCCCAAATTTGTTAAGTGATATTATGTTATATTGGTAGATTAGTCTTTTATTTAGTTGCTAGTTTGCTTCTTTTGCTTAATTGTTTTTGTATATTTTATAATATGTGTTTGCAGTTAGGTTGTTGGGTGTGCTTTAATTGCAGCAAACAAAGTGTATAGGTATAAAGGCAATACAATGGGCGATTTCCCTTTAGTTCACTACCTAGTAACATTACACGTTGCCACAATTCTCTTTAACTGTATGCGAGCAAGTAACTAAAGTGAAGTGTAAAAATCCCCAGTTGGCCCATTTCACCTCCTTGCACATGTGTTATACCTGTGATAACTCTTGTTACAGCCCTCACCATAAATATAAAATATTCAGTACTACTTTTGTGTCCATTATCCTATCAAATGCTATTTTTAGGTACAAAAAGTGATCTTTTGAAAAAAGATATACTATTCTAATTATTCAGTTTATTAATATTATACTTATGGTGAGTAATGAGAGCACAAGATATCTCCCTGCAACACCACCGTCGACCACCTGACCAACTTTTCTACATTCTAATCTGATTTTTTCGAAAAAAGGGTGTATTTTACACCCTTTATGTATTTTTACCTTCTCTTTACAATGGTTAAGGTTTCAAGTTGATAGGACGTACTGTTCTGGCATAAATGATGAAAAACCAAAAGTAACGAATTCACAAGAAATTTTACAATTTCCTATCTGCAAAGTTCTTCATTGCTTGCAGAATCGCGTACTAAAGTAGCAATCAAGGACTAAAGTACAGCTCTCTAAGCTCAAAGGATGTTCATTCCAGGGGCATATTTGCTGTTTTCAGTTTTTGCGTTTGCAACCTAGAAGATAACCTTGTAGGAAAAAAGTGCATCATACCTTAGGAACTCGGATAACTAAAATCTAAACCCTAAAAAGGTCCAGAAGAAGATAGATTACGTTAAGCTTCTTGCCCTGATAATGCTCTTTAGTTTAGAAAAAATCTCAGCTCAATTGGACCATAATTAACCAAATTATGAATTTTTTAATTATAATCTTGGCATGCTATGGAGAAAAAGTGTGAAGTTAAACTTAGTTCAAGCAGCTTCTGGTGCAGGTGAAGACACTTGGTCGAGATACTAAATGCCACCTTGATGTATTTGGAAAACCCCAGCTCCACCCCCCCCCCTCCCTTCGCTCTTAGGCACTTATGAATCCAAATTTAAAATTAATGTAGATAAACATTCTTTCAGGGCTCTACATGACGGAGCCCTTGGTCCCAGATCGCTAAGCCTGCCTATAAGGTCCCATCCAAGGTTTTGTCCATTTTTGCTACGTTCACTCCTTGCGCACAGAGTAGTTCAAGAACCTTGTGCTTCCTCTCCACTACAAGTTTGGTCAGAATCAGCCCACCCATTCTCAAGCTATTCCGATTTTTCGTTTTTGTTTCTTTGTTTATAACTTTTAATTGCAGTGATAGAAATATTTAAAAAAGCAAGATTAGTCTCAATTGAAGATCATTCTATGATCATGATGTCATATGTACTGCAACAATATTGTTACCAGATTGTTAGCTGTTGTTACTTAAAGGGAAGTCGTTTAATGAAAATATGTATTTGCTTTTGTAGCAACATTAATAGAAAAACATAATCACTTATAATGTAATTAATTCTTTTTATACATGCATTTAAGAGAATGCTGTTTGGTTTAGAAACTAAGTTACTATTTTTATGCTTATTTTCTGGCCAGATAATTGAGTTCATTGATTTGTATATTCAAGGTTTCAAGGTCTTCCTACAGCGTGATGTAGGAGAATTCTCAATGTACATTGGTGTCTGTAATTTTACTTTCAGGCTCTGGGAATCTCAAATGAAAATACATAAACTTCGTTCACTTTAGAAAGCAACTATCAAGTTGACAGTTAGTACTACTTGCACCAATTTTTTATTAGGAAATTTCATTTTTTATTGTTGAGATGAATGAATAATTTAACTGTCATGTTATTTAAAATTATGAGTGGTTTTATAAGTTTCCAATTCCACCATTCTTCAATACTACCGTGCATTTTTTTTAAATAGAATTCAGAGTGGGCTGTGATATAAGCTCATTTTTACAGTGTACAAAAAAATGCAATGTGAGGGTAACTTTTTTTTTATTGAGAACTGAATTCTAGAATAAAAAAATGCACTGTATCTTTTCCTACTAGCGTGCAGAAAGGCTATATTAAATCATTCTTCATTCTTTTCTGACTTCTTGTTTTTCTATCTGGAATTTTCACAACCAACATTGTTTTCTTATCTTTGATGTGATTGAGTAGCAGCTACACCAAAAATCACAACAATCTATTAGAAATCGGAAATTAGTTTTCAAAAAGATCGTAAGATAAATAGCTGTTGTTTGACACCTAACTTCATGTCAATCAATCAATCTACACCTAACTTAAAACGAAAATTTTTTCATGATTTGATCTTTTGATTATTAATATACAAAATGAGTGATTTTAGCAGTGATGATAGTGATTTTTTAAATGATAATTCTAGTGAGGATTTCACAAAATTTCATCAGTTGCAAAAATATTCACCTACGTAAACTAATTTTATTTTTTAACTTTACAACTTAACAACACGTGTTTTTTAAAAACAAAGAAAGTTAGGTTCGAAAAAATTACTACACTTCGTCAGTATTCAACACCATTCAGCTGCAGTTCTTGCTACTAGTACCTCCTTATGACCAGTAACTATTTTGAACTGTTTGGAATGGTTGAATTGCCATTCTAACATTCAATGAAACAAACAGTTTTTAACTCACAGAACAAACACTTCAATTCATAAACCTGATGAAACAAACTTTTTTTTATTGTGCATGCAATCTGTCCGAGAACAGTTTCGAACTTGATGAAACGAACTTATTATAAAACCTTAAGAATTTAATAATAAACAAGAAAACTTATTTAACAAAAAGAAAGTAAACAAAATGAACAGGTTTGTACAAAATTAAACAGGAAATATAACCAAACAAATGTCAAATAGTTGATTTTTGTCAGTTTTGAAATCCACAGCAAGTTATGGTTCAATTAACAAAGGTTGAACTTTTTAAAAAGAAGCCGGCTCTGAATTGTAAGATGTGTTGCATATTCCCAAACATTCAGGAAAAGACCCTAAAATGGGCATACTGTATATTCCGTTTTTGCTTGTATACAGGGTGTATGTAAAGTGGCTTATGTCTGTACACCATGTGAAACTGCATCAAAATCTGAATCAAAAAGCTAAATATATTTTTTGCCATAAATCCATAGTTTTTAAAGCTGACAACGCAGCATGATATTTTACTAAGGTTGCTGGTTGCAAAGCTGTTTTTCATAAATAACAACATATTTTTAAAGATTCTACAGTAAAGATTTAACATTGCTGAGACGCAGAATGCAGGCAGACTATCAAGAAATAAAACAAAAATATGACGAAATGTTTCTTTTTATTACTTCAACTACAAATAATTATAACTATTTTGATTTAATTATTGAAAACAAAAAGAATTCAATAAGAATTACGAACATTAATAACTTCATAATGAAGAAGTCTTCGTCAAAATGGTATTAGAATTTCACCTCTGGTGGCAAAAATTCTGAACTAAATTGGGAAGGTTTTTGGATTTATTTACATGTTGTTTATTGCATATTTCATTTTTCAAGTTGGATTTCAGTGCATCTTAAGGGCATTTTAAAAGATATCAGAAGTTCAACAATAGCTTCTTTTAATTCACACAAAATTTTTATTCCAGTAGATAGATAATCTCGTTTTCAAGTGAAATAAACATCTAGATTTTGTGTTCATCTTAATTTTTTGTATCAAACAATCTCCTGTCAACTAGAATTCCACCTAGAATCCAAAGTTTGTAATTACACAATCTCCCCTTTTTAACGGTTCTCTTCCTTCTTGTGCCCTCTTTAGCTGTATTTACTATTTTCACATCAGATAAGACTGATAATCTAGACTTTATAGTTAATCAGGTGTTAATATTTAATATCTAATATATTTAAAGTGAGTTTCCATATTATTGTGATTTTTTTACAGAATGATTCCTCTATATGGTAAACTATCAGGTATTTGAATGTTGAATCGGTTCCTGTTCTTCTTCTTTCCATTTAAATTGTTTTCAGTTAGTCCATCAATTTGTTCATTCGTGGCATTTCTTGAAAACACTTTATTTCAATTACAAGAAAGTGAGAAAATGAATAAATTTTCATATGACAAATATGATAATGATAAATTCTTTATTTTTGAATAATCAAACTTTGTTATTGTACTGCTTTCAGAATGTGAACAGTATACAGAACAAATTTCAAAGTAAAGTTTCTTAAGCTTTTTAAACTTTTCTTCAAAGTTGATACTGCTCCATTGTCTTCTTCACTGCATGTTATTTCAAGGAAGGATTCATTTATTATTATTATTATTATTATTATTCATTCTGCCTCAAGTCAAGTAAATATAATGAACCTATATCCATTTTGTTTGCTGTATGTAGGTGCAACAATTATTTTATAGCCATTTGTTTAGTAGAAATTGCATAATTTATTATTATTAGGTAATAGAGCACTGTTTTTATTTTGCATTTTTATTCTTTATCTAAATAAAATTTGAGGTTGATATACAGGGTGATGAATATACCTACAGACCTTTACAAATATCCTGTTTAAAATTATAATTAAAGCACTGATATTTTAATGCTAGTCACAAATACTTAACCAGTCTTTTTTTCCTAGTTTCTTTTTATTTGCATTTTTCTATTGGTTATAAAGCCGTGAAATTAATATAAATCAGTTTACAACAAAATTGACCATAGATAGTACCTACTATTTTATGTTTAGAGATTTTATTGGTTTTAAAGTGCTTGTTTAATTTATTTATATTGTTAAGTTATTCCTCTACCTCCACCATTAGTTATAAATATTTTAAGCAAATGAAATAATGTTTGTACTGGAGTGACCAGCATGTTAATGCTAGGAAAGAGGACAGTTATTTGCAAAATAAATAGATTTCCATCCATTGCTTATATACTAAATGTGTATGTTGTACCCACTTGATGTATGAAATGGACAATTACACTAAGAGAGTGTGACATATACATACAAGTTGACTACAGGAATTTTTAAATGTGCCTTTTAAATGTCAATACGAATAACTCAGGCTTCTACATGTACACAATATACAAATAATTAATTTGCTTAGTATAACTGGAAAGACTGTATTGTAATATTTCAGAAAACTTTTAGCTTAATTTTGTAAATGTCAGCAAACTAATATATTTTTATTTTGTTTTATACAGAATACTTGGTACATATATGTTGTATTTTATGGTAGCATTTCGTACCGTACGAACAGTAAAAGGCAACCCATTTCATAGCACTTGGTATCTTGACATGCCGAATCTCGATCGCATCTATGCATTAATACAAGATATTTATTTAGTTCGAGCAATGCGTCTTTATGCTCTTGAAGAGGATTTATTTGCTAAATTAATCTTTATATTAAGATCGAGAGAAATGGCTATAAAAATGACCAGACACTTTGGTAATGCATATAACCCAGAATTTGTATATGAGAGACATCCAACATCACACAAATCTGCTTCAATATCAAGTTCCACCAGTGGTAGCGTTAACAAAAGATATCTCAATATGTAAATGTTTTTTAAGATTTTTTTTTTTCTAAAGCAAAACAGATGTGAAAAAGTGTAAAGTAATTTTATTTTACATTAACAGACAACTCCTTATTTCTCCTCTGTGCTGGTGCTCCATGTAAAAATAATGATAATGCACAAAAAATACTTTAATATTAAGTAGTAGATATGTTTAAAAGTAGATAAATATTTAAATATGTAATAGATAGAGGATTTATATTTAAAATTGTATATTTGTAAGTAACTTATATCTAGCAGTGTAGATCTCTGTGGTCTCCGCATCATTAAAATATTATACAGAAACAGTTTTAGCTTACATTTTAAATACTATCAAATTCATAATCTTAATTATTGGGATTTTAATGATTATTTATTTATACAATGCTTTATTTTATATTTTTTCTATAATTATACTGAATATGCACTTTGAAAAGGTGTTTTATTTCTTCATAACATAATTTGTAACATCATTAGAATAACACAAGTTGCAAGAGGGTGTTCTAGAGCAGGGGATTTGCATCGAGAGTTGGCAGCAGCATAAAATTGACAGACTTTTGGTTGGTAACACTGCGAGATTATACACATCTTTCGCTCGTTTTAAATTACGTAATGCTTCTTAGGTAATGAGACATCTGCAGAAACTTTTAAAGCATAACCTTCTTGAGCTTCTGTGATCCTGATGGCAAATGAACAAAAATCTTTCCAGATTTCAGAGAGAATCTCGCAGATTCGCGTGTAAAATTTCATAAATTTCTCATTAGGATTACATGAGTTGCAAGAGGGTGCTGTGGCGCAGAGGATTGTAAACGAGAGTTGGCAGCAGCATAAAACCAACAGACTTTTGGTTGATGACACTGCGAGATTATGCATGTCTTTCGCTCATTTTAACTTACGTAAAGCCTCTTAGGTAATCAGACATGTGCAGAAACTTTTAAAGGGTAACCCTCTTGAGTTTAAACGGAGCTTGTGTGGTATTAGAACAACATATGGAACGAGACCTTTGCTATCGACCCTGCCGATGCCATATTTTGGAATTAATTCTGAAGACTGTGTTTAATGTAAAATTAAGATCACCAACATATGGTCCAGACGTAAGAGAAATGGCCCAAAATCAATTCTACTAAATATGAATATGGTATAGTAGATGTATTCGTAAATTCTGCAGTAAAAAGTGTTTAGCTGGCCTAAGACCAAATGGGTCTTAGTTAACATAAATATTTCTGTAACACAAGGGTTACAGGGTTTCATTTTAATTCCAACATCACATTTTAAATCTCCTTTGAAACTATGCCTGCATCTCCTCATTCATGTCACTTAGGTTTTTGGTACTTCTTTCCATTACTTTCACTAATAATTCCTTAACACCTCAATTTTGTACAGCAGTATTTCTTTAAGGAATCATTTTAACTTTCCTCTGGTTATAATATTAAGTTTATTGCATTTCTTTGCAACTTACCACCACTTTCATTTCCTTAAAGTCCATACCATTTTTCTTAAGTTCAGTTTTTTGTGTTCTGGTGCTTTCTCTCATATAAATAGTTCATTTTTAATACATAAACTTCTCTGTAACAGCAATTATTGTTTGAGAATACTTTCCTGGGTATATTTAAAGTTCAATACAAAAAGAGAGAGGTAAGAATTGAAGCATGTTAAATTTATTAATAGTATACACTAAAATAAGAAAACAACAAATAACTAATAGTAAACAATAATTTTAAAAATCTCATAACAAGCGTAGTTAATGTAGTATATACATAAATAAATCTTTTTTCCATAAAGAACGACCAAGTTCCTTTGTTGAAAGATCATACTAGCCTTTTTACATGTGCAGTTCAAAACATAGCAATGTGACTTTCAAATAAGTGTAAAACTTGGTTGTTTTTTATGAAAAGATTTAGTAGAATTTTTTTTATTACAGTCGATATTTTATCACTATAACTGGGAATTTCGGAACAAGCAAAGAATTTGATAAAGAATGACATTTTGCTCTAAAATCAATAATAAAGTGTTTCCTCTCTTGGGAACTCCAACAACATAGCATAGGAAAAAGGAAGAGTAGGAAAGCGTAAGATACAAATATAAAGAAAACGATAAGAACACTGGTTAGTATTGGATTTTTAAGTAGTATCTAAAAAATTTATAGAAACTTTTACTTATAATTTATAAAACTATAAAATCTCAAATCAATTAAATAAGTAGTAAGTACATACTAAAATTATAGTAAGTAAAGTAAATTATAAAGAATACATTAGATGTGTTCAATGCATGTAGTGATCCAAATCACGATTCAGTTTTGTTCAATGCGAAATAATCACTTGGTATTGCTCCATTTCAATTGGTAGCATAGACAATTACCACTACATTTCATAAACATAACACTGTAATAAATAAAATTTTAGTTTACAATACAAATTATTATTAATAAAAGACTTAACAGTGTACCTCAGAAATTGTTTTCTAATATGTGAGAATTGATGCATTTTTAAATTTGTTATGTATGCTTTTGTTATTTTGAATGCCAGTTCGATTAATTTGGATCACTCTAGAATTAAAGTTGTATCCAGGTGTACAGATCGCTACATGCATTAAACGTGTCTATTAAAATAATAGGAAGATTTGCAAGCCATTTTTTATGATACGGTAAACATTCTTCTGTGGTAATAACCAATCAGAAAGTTGGTTGCTATGTAGTAATGTTACTGTAGATTTAACATACATTATGTAAAAACTAAAAACTCTGCATTAGCAACATAATTCAACATACCTATAATACTTAATCCAAAATATTTTAACTTTCATAAATATCAAAAATATTTTATTTTTAAAATATTTCTAGAAAATTTTACTGGCCAGGGTTACCTGAAATATCATCTCCAACTATTATTAAAGTGTTATAAAAACTATAAAATTATACTTTTGTAAAATGATCTAATTTAAACTTCCCTAAAATACACTGGGAAAATATCATTCGTACTTTGAATAATTAGCTAATACTATTGAAGTTTTAGCAATAAATTGTTTCATTCCAAACTCTCATATTATAAAAACAATTTTTTCATGCCAATACCATTTATACTATTATCATCAGGACTGTCCCTTGCAATAAACTGAAGTTTGTTATACATTTTTTAATCAAAACTAATTGCCCAGCCCGGTACAAAAACTAACTTATCTGCTTGGAGGAACACATCAAAGATGCATTGCAATCCATAATTCCGATTGCAGATGCAAGAAACTTCACAATCAGTTAACAAACTTCCTCAAATAACTTCTATCCAAGACATTAAATACTGAAAGGTTCATGCAACACACTGTTAAAAAGTCGTCGTAACTTTCTAAATAGGAAGGTTACTACAACTCCCATTTAGAAATTTTACAAGACGTTGAGTTATGGAAAAACAGCAACATCCTACAAACTAGAAATAAAGTAATAAGGTTCACACCGTCAAATAACGTTGGTTTTCATAGTAAAGTAGTTAACAATTACTGGTTTTATGAACTTGCTTTCAAATATTTGTATTATACGTGGTAGGTATTTTAGAAATTCAGTGAAACATGAACGTAAAAATTTAAAAAAAACACCAAAACTGTAATGAATTTCCAGAGCATGTTTTATTTTATGAATGACACAACTAAATTTAGTGCCAAACTTAATGTATAAATTTAGCACAACATTTTGTAAAATGCAAGATAATTCAAAATAATTATAATTACTGTAAAAATAAAATTTTGATTTTAAGTAATTTTCAGTAATTAACCTAGGACAGGGGGGCACATACGGACATTTCAAATTTACCGCCTATATAATGTCTGCAGATTATGCCCATTTTTCTAGTAGGTGGCAGTAATGTCCCGTAATCTTTTAGAGTTAGAACATGTTGGTGATCCATTTTGATTGGTTGGAACCAGATATCATGGAATACTTGTTTTAGTTTCAATTTTGAATCACTTGTTATGTGGGTGATTCACTCTGATTGGTTGGAACCAGATATCATGAAATATTTGGTTTTTTTTTAAATTTCAATTTTAAATCTCTTTTCATTTTGACATTTAGTTTTTTTAATTGTCTAAATGAAAAAAAATGAAGAAAAGTTTGGGTAAATAATAGCAAAATTTGGTAAAATGAAAAAGTATAACATACTAAGTTGTAAATTATGTAGTAATAAACATTTTACTCAAAATTAGTGGATTAATAAAAAAGGAAAAGATATTAAAATACAACATGATTTCTACATTATTTAACTTTTCAGTATACCACTGAATGGAATAAAAATTGCAATACTTTCTCAAGCAAGAAAAACTTAAAATTAAAGTTAATGAGAGAATAAATAAAAGTTTTGAAGAATAACAAATTTTCTTGTCAACCATAAACTAAGGCTCAAAAATTACAAAAACTGAAAATATGAGATACCATAATATAAAACCAAAACTCATAGATTTATTACTTACAATACAGTTACAGAATTCATAAAGTAGTTTCTTCCTAGAAAAACTTTTAACTGCTCAGGCAAATAATAACATTCTATTTAAACAGTTTTCCTGGACAAATAGTATCCGACAGAACCATTGTAGGACAAGCAGCATTCAGCTTATCATTGAGGTTATGTGTATTTAACAGTTTCATATCGATATCAGAAATATTGTTATTATTGTTAACTATTGTGCAGATAATTAATAATTAATAAAAATAAAATAATAAAAAATAAAATAATTATTTCTAGTATTACAATTATTTATAGGCACGAGGACTATTTATTGTAATCTTATTGAAAAATCTCAATATATTTTGAAATAAAAACCAATCTTGGTAGTCACCTTCCTTTGTTCAAAATACATTTAATGTGTTTACTATTAACATTATTAGAACATGTTTTTAGATTATCTTTTACTTAAAACCTAAAACAAGAAGTAATACATTAATATTGTGCATTACACTTGGTATTCGAAATTCTAACCTATCTTTTAGTACATTAATGTTTTGTTTCCTTAAAATTTAAATTCTTGACCTTGAATTAAATAAAATTACTCGACATTTTGCATTTTCACATTTTGCATTTTCTCATTTTTGCATTTGGTTTAGTTATCTACTGTAACATAAAACAGATTAATTAATGCTTTTACAACTATACTACAAGAGGTATATTAACCGGAAATACATACATATTTTACAAAACTTTATTTATTTGCTTACATGTGCCTAAGGATCATTCAGGGTTTAGGTAGACACTGTTTGCCTGTTTCAATAATATTTACCCAGTCATTTAGCAATTAAATGAAAGAATGAAGCTATTTGCTCAGGCAGATAAAATGCCCACCAAAAAGCTGTTAAAACTAGTTGATATTTTAATAGTTATTTCCTTTTCTCTTTATATTCAAAGTTGATTTTCTAGTTTTAACATGTTTTCTTGACTGTTATTGCAATTTTCTTAAAAATTATAACCTTAAATTTGACGTTTCATAATTTGTTTGGCAATAATTTACGTCATGCTAAAGTAAAAAATTCAAAACAAATGCCATTAAAATCAAGTGGTTTTGATTTCTGGTTCCACATGTCTTAACTCTTATAACTAATATTATGTAGGAACTCTTAGTATCTTTCACAGAGTTGGAATGGAATGCTACGCTTTATTTGCCGGCAAAAGTGTGTTTTTGTGATCAAGGTATTTCACTTGTATTTGTAAGGATATGTACTTGCCTTACGACATATATATCACTGCCGGTTTTTTAGGGCAATAAAGACCCTGTTTATGAAGTTATTACATGTATAGAAATTAACATACATAACCAGAAAATTGTGCAAAATGTTAAGTTTCCAATAATGCATCACCTTGGGCACTTTCGTTCGGACAGTTCAAATGTGCCCCGAGTTAATTGTAAATAGTTTTGAAGGAATTGTGGAGGGAAGCAGTAAAAACATCTGCATGTTTAAAAAATAGAACGAAAAACCACCGTTTTACCAAATAAAATCACACCTGCTGAAATGTGGAATGGTTGAAAACCAAACATATCAAAAATTAAACTGTTTGGATGCACAGCTCATAACTTGATACCCAAAGAAGAAGAAGTTCAAAACTTGGCCTCCAAAGTAAGAAAGTAGTCTTGGTCGGGTACACAAAAAATGGCTATATGCTATGGAAGCCAAGTGAAAGAAAAATTGTACATGGAAGGAACATAATTTTTGATGAAAGTAAAACACAAAAAAAAGTACCTCCGGCGAGAAGAAAAAAGAAACGAGACCCGGAATGAATAACAGAAAATACAAATACGGTTAGAACAGAAAATAGATCAGACAAATGAAAGACGTCGATATGAAGATGAAGAAAATCAAAACGAAGATGGTGACGAAAATCAGAAAGAAGACAGAGTAAATGATGACGAAAATCTAGATGGAAAAGAAAGAAAAGTCGAAAAAGAAGCAACAAAAAAAAACTCCAAGTGAAGGGACGGGAAAACCGTCAAAATACTAGAACGATTTTGAAACAAGTATGATGGCAGCACTGTCGGCGGGAAATTTGATTTCAGATGTGCACCAAAATTATGAAGAAGCAGAGAAAGATGAAAAATGGAAAGAAGCCATAAACGAAGAACTCAACTCGCTGAAGGAAAATGACACCTGGGAGCTCGTGAAGCCTCCACAAAACGAGAAGTTGATGGATTCTAAATGGGTTTTTTAGAGAGAAGCTGGTAAATGGGAAGACAGTAAAGAAAGCTCGCCTGGTGGCCCAGGGTTTCCAACATTACGCACATATGATAACGTTAAGACTAAGACACTGAACATGACATGCATGTTCAGCAACTTGATGTCAAATCTGCTTTTCTTTATGGACATTTAGAAAAACCAGTTTTTATGCTTCCCCCCCCCCCCAAAAAAAGGTTTAAAAATTCGAAGTTTAGATCTAGTTTGCAAATTAAAGAGATCTTTGTACGAACTTATGCAATCGCCAAAATGCTGGTACAAACGCTTGGACGAAATGCTGATTTCTTTAAGTTTTCATAGATCCAAAAGGAGAGTTTGCTGTGCTTTTTGAAGGAGGAAGTTGAGGGAGAACAGAGAATCTTGCTCGCGTCGGAAAGTTTTGGACTGCGCTCTGTTCTTTCGAACGGTGAAAATAAAAAGTCCGATAGAAATCGGCAATACCGCGGCGAGTCTTGTGAATTGTAACGTTGTCGTCTGTATCTTTTGCCAAGGGTCACACGACAGTGCGTTATGTTTTAAGGTGCAAGCATTTACTTTTCAGCGTAAAAAAGAATTGATCATGAAGAAAACGGGCTGTTTTCGCTGTCTTGCAACAACAGTCATCAAGCGAAACGTTACCGAGCGCGTTTACAATGTGTGATTTGCGCTAAATCTCATGTGACATTAATGTGCTCAGAACTACCAGCCCACAAGCAAAATTCCTGTAAGTCAAATGAAAAAAAAAAGCCTGAAAAGATTGGTACGGAATTCGGTAAATTAGCCCTTGCGAACTATAGTTGCTCTCACGTTTTCCTACAAACTTTGCGTGTGCAAGTGAACGGTGGGAGTAGTGTTCGAGAAGTACGGGCTTTAATTGATACTGGTTCTCAGAGATTTTATATTTTAGCTGGATCTAGGTTGTACTTCCAAGGGCAAGGGAAGAATTACACATAGCCTGTTTGATGGGGTTGAGACGATGCAAAACCACAATTGCTACCACATAAATGTAAGTAAAGATGATTACTATTGTAATGTCAAAGTACTTGACCAACCCTCGATATGTAATGCGATCTCCCACATATTTTATGGTCCTTGGATAAACGAATTGGAAGAAGTTGGTATACGTTTGTCGGATACTAGTGGCTCAGATTCTATTAAACTTTTAATCGGTGCAGACTTTGCGGGAAAATTATATACCGGAAGAAGACATTTTGAAAAACGGATTGGTAGCAGTAGAAACGACGTTGGGATAGACGCTTATGGGTCAAGTTCCGACTAGTAAATCAGCTATTAGTACTACAATTACCGTTCTGTCTCTTTTGTTGTCATTGAGAGACAAGGAAGCGCGTCTCCTTGTTATTTATTTTGATGAGTCACTTAAATAGTAACGTTCCTCAGATGGGAGGATGTCGGAGACACGATTCCCTTGATGGTGTCGGAGACACCAACCTTTTTTGTAAAAAAAAGAAGAGTTTTGTTATCAGATGTCAGTTCTCCAAGTGTCAGTTGGTATTCTATTTTCTTGTGCGATTCATATTTTGTACGTTATAAAACGTTTTGTTAAAGAAAAGGCTTATTGTAACTTGTGATGTTTTTTTTGTATAATAAAGTTCAAACTTAAAGCCTGTTTTAGATCATCATAAAAAAATTGTACAAACACTTTGAACCAGAAATATATGATCGTATAATACACAAATATGAACAAATCTATTATGATCATAAAAAAATAGGACCTGCTCTATTTTCATCATATTTTTGGGACTTGAGCATGCGCAATACAATAAGGCCCCACAATCTTTTATCTGATCTTTGCAACCATTTTTTGACCCATACTCACCCCTTCCTCATTCTTTTACTCCTAAACATATTCATTAACAAACACCAAGATCGATGCTACACTTGAACCAATTAAAAGCTTTTTATCCAAAGGCTTTTTAATCATATAGCGTACTCAACAGACCGATAGGTTATGTTTATTTTCATCACATGCTAATCATAAAAACAATGTTACCAATACAAAACTAGACGAAATGTAAACTACGCACCGTTAAAGTACTATTTCATTCCATCAACTACGCAAAATCATATTCAATATTAGTATGACCATCTAATACTAGAATAGTTGCTACCTAATTCTTTGTCATAATAATATTAAATTGTATTTTTGAACAATTTTTCTTGTTCAAGAAAATGATGGTCTAAAACGGGCTTAAGAAAACGGGTAGTTTTGCTATTGAGTTTGACAAATTGTTTGGATTGTTTAGACTATGTATTTTTGCAAGAAAGTTATGTTACAACATAGATACCGTGAGAATTTAAAATGGCGACCAAAATAAACTACTTTCCGACGACTGACGTTATCAAACTTTCTGTTAACGTGAAGTTAGCCAATATAACAATTTGTCATATGGTTAGATTTTTTACTTTAGGTTGTCACATTTTTTTTCGTTATTTAAAAGTATTAAGCATGTTATTATTTATTAAACAGTCTTTTTCAAGGCTACTTACACATAAATAAACTTGCTGCAGTAACATTTATTCAATAATTGAGATAATATGGGTCTTTATGTTTTTAAATTTTAGGTTATGGTTTACACTCTTGAACACATAGATAATTGAACAGGATCGATTTATTTTAGTCCTATTTCCGTAATGGACAACGAAATCGCGATGGCGAATGGATGTATTCTGTTCCTTGCATAGAAGAATTTGTTGAGCAAGAGTTCGATTATGACGTTATACGCCATCATGTTTGAAGAGTGGTGGATCGAATTCAGCAAACAGGTAGTGTCTGTAAAGGAAAATCTACTGAACGTCCAACAGTTCTGGACGAGAACACTGTAGAAAATGTACTGACACACGTGGTGGGTACCTAATTTTCTTATACTCAGTTCATCATAATTAAGAGATGTTATTACTTCTTTACAGGATTAATGCCCGGTTTCTGAAAGCTGGTGTTATGTATCATATAATCATTGGTTGCATAACTTTATAGAACGGATAAACTTTTTAAGTGTTTCTTAAAATATAGCACTCTACTTGATATCTATCAGTTTTTTAAGTAGTTACGAGAAAAACCGATAAGTGGCTACTGCACTTGCAACACTAGAAAAACAAAAAATATTTAAAAAAAGTGAAATAATTTAAAACTGTTACACACTTTCCAACAACACTGTCATTCTATACTGGCACTTTCATCTTAAACATAACCTGCTGTTAGCGATCAGTAATTGAGAAAAAGCCGCGCGAAACCTCAAGTGCTATAGAATGCGCCGGCGCTACGTAACTTATCGCACCAATTTGCTATGATAAATTGTGAAGCCGATATTGGCCCTAAAAATACTACATAGAGTTTGAGAAACAACTTTTGGCAATTTATAGGCATAGGCATAAGTTATTCAACCTGTCACAAAGCTGTAAAAAAAGGAATTGCGTCTACATTCATCAGTTTATCTCATTTCTATAATTTCTGTTAAATTTTTGTTGTGTTGGTAACAAAACCTTCTAAACACCAGAACTTTTCATTGAGAAATGTTGACAATATTGTTATTTGTTTTTATTTAAAATCGGAGGTTAGATTGTCATTCAGAAAAGGTAAATGTTTGCATTTCGTAAAGTTACCTTTTGTTGTTTGTCTATATCATTTGGAATAAAAATTTATTTTTTGTGTTTATTACTTCAACATTAATTGTAATCAAACTGATTCTCACATAAAAACGAATTTACTGCATTTTAACCCTATTTTGACATATGACATTTGTTTGACAGAAGATTTTCTAGTGAGAAATGTGTAACTAGAAATGGTGACACCAACATAAATAAGTTTGGGGTATAACAGGTCATATAACTAAAACCCTAAACATTTGAAATGGATTGGAATTATAGAAATGAGATAAGGTATAGTGCACGAATTACAAGAACCAGATCACGGAAAGTGTGTACAATATTGTCAGTGGTTCAACAACCACATAAACAATAATGAAACATTGGATATATGCTTCTTTTCGGATGAGGCGTGGTTCCATCTTATGGAGTACCGTATGTGAATTCGCAAAATTATAGAATATGGTCTTCAGAATCCCCTGGGGTTTTGCATGAAAAGACCATCACATTCCATAAAAATAAGAGCCATGTTCAGGAGGCGAATAATAGGGCCTATAATTTTTGAGGATGCTATAACAGGAGATCATTATCAGAATATACTGCAATTATTTATTGAGCAGCTTCACGACGACGAGTTACAACATGGATATTTTTAGCAGGACAGTGCACCTCCCCACACAGCCCTACTAACTCAACAATATTTGGAGGAATTTTATGGAGAGGCTTATAACTAGTGGACAATGGCCACCAAGGTCCCCTGACCTCACTCCTCTTGATTTTTTCTTGTTTGGACATTTGGAAAATGTTCTTTTTCATACATGTATCCATGCAATTGATGAGCTAAAGGATGCCATTAGAGATTCTGTTCGAAACATTACACCGCAACAGCTGGAAAATGTGTTTGAAAATATGAAAAAACGGATCAATGCCTGCTATAATAAAAGTAAATTACAACAGTTTGTAATCATTTATATAGCTAATTAAATATATAGTTATGTAGTAAGTATTTGTATTGTTATCAGTTTGGGCGATGTATTAATTTATATTTTATTAGTTAATTGTTATTGTGGAATTCTTCGTTTTCTGTATCAGCATTTTGTTGCTGTTTTACAATTTTAATGTATTTAGGAAGATTTTCTGTATCTTTGTGGATTTTATATATATAAAAACACTCGATAAACCAGATTAAAAGCAAAAAAATTAATAAATTGCATTATTTGACTTTGTAAATTGTAAAGATGAGAAAAAAATATTTATTTAACTTATTTAATGTTGCAGTAGATTTGTAAATAAAAAACAAGTATTTTACTGTATTCTTTCACTACCTTGATTGAGTTTTGTTTTTAATTAAATTTTGATTTTCAGTCAATTAAAATTTTGAAATGGTAGGCAACCGCTTTAACAGTACTGTTAGTACTTTAAGAACGCTAAGCACCAGTTTAAGAAGTTTCTGAGAGACGCAGACGTTGACAGACCTATTCACGTCAAGAATACCCTAAACCCGTAGAAGAAAAATAATTTGGTATATAATAAAAGGTTACTACCATATATAACATGCAGGAAAGAAAATGTTTAAGATAAGGATAGAAAAAGGATGTAGGATGGGTTGCCTATTGGGTTTCAAAAATTTCAATTGTAATCATCACCAAAAAAAACGTATATCATAATTATGGTAATAATTAGCACCCTGCACTAAACTGGAAATAGATTTTTAAGGTAAGTAGTATGTTTGTGTTGTATTATTTTTCACCCACAACATTTACTTCTAATAATAATTCATATTAATTATCTAATAGTTTACCAGTTAATAATTAAGATAGTATACCAGATAATAATATACAACAAAGAAAACATAGTTCATCAAATTATTTTGTTATGTTTAAAAAAGCATCGTTTAATTTCATTTCCTTTATGCGTTTTCTCTTAAACGACATTTTAGTATAGATATTGAGAGGGTATCTTGCCGTCTTAAGAACAAGATTGATTATAGGCTAACTTCACCTTATAAGCAGATGACACTAAATGGATGTAATCTCTATGGAAAGTAGTTCTTTTGGACACCATTTTAAATTCTCATGGTGTGTACTTCTAGATTTCAAAATTAATTTTCCCCGAAATTGCAACACCCAAGTTTGTCCATTCTGAGACCACAAATATCCCAACCTTAGCATTATATTTGGAAAATGCAACGTCCTGTCTGTTTTTTACAACATAAGTTTGGATGCCGTAAGATTCCTGCCACAATGAGCATGCCATAGTAGACATCATATCATGTTAGTGTCCCTCAATGTGTTAATATTCTCTGCAGTGGGATGGCAAATAAGGTTTCGCACCTGGGCTGCAAACACCCTTGAGACGGCCCTGATCATCATAGTCAAGTTTCTCAATAATAATATTTAAATATTACTTCAAAATCAATAGGTAAAAAGGAATGGTTAGCCAACCACCACATATAAATCAAATTTCAAATCAGAATATCACGATAGTAATGATGTTAAACTTTGGTTAGACAATTATTTGTCACAAATAGGAGTAACTCTAAAACCAATTAATATCTAATAAATACATAATATAACAAGAATAAATACTTGTACCAAACTCCTAAACTTAATATAGTCCACTTTAATCTAAACTGGCAGTTTGTTTTATACATTGGTCACAATTTTGTGGATATAGGGACTAATATGTCTGAAGGTCTTCTTTGTCTAACATCGCATAATAAAACTCATATTTTACATGAATGGGACAAGAAAGATATAATGTTATTGTAGTGATTATCAAGTCCCTGCACGTGTAGTAATTTGCAGGGACCAATTTGTAGGGACCCTGTAAATTGCCTTGTATAAAGGCTATGCCTAATTCTTAACATTTTGAGGGGGCTATGATTATTTTAAAACGCGTGGTTCCATGTTTTAATTACTATTGATAGATTGGGCCATCTGGAGAGCCACACTCGATTTTCCTACCCAATTGGTTCCTGCAGATTGCCACATATTAGAGGCTTTAAAACAAAACAATTTCATATGAGCAGAAAACAGTTAACCTAGCACTGACATTATACAGAGTTTGTTAAAAAGGGATCAAGTTTTCCTTATATTTTGCATATTAATCCCCATAAAAGTTAGAATATTCATATTTCCAATCTCAGAAATAACTTTTGAATTACAGCTTAGAAGTTTGCATCCTTGTTTGCCATGCTGAACACTGAAAATTTTTTAAAACTTCTGCCGTAATATTGAAAATTGGTTCTTACAATCGTGATTTCCTATACTGGTCAATTTAAATTAAAGTTGACTATACCAATAAAGCTTTCTTGTATAAAGTTAGAAATATCACATTTTCTAATTTGCACCTTTATTACTATAATGAGTATGCAAACAATCTTGAAATTGTTCCTCACCTTGCGTCATAACATTCTGGAAGTGTCTGCGACCATCAATGTACATCATAGCTTCTTGGTAAGACCTTGGGAAAACTTCCTGAACCAATTCTGGTGCTTCGTATGTAAAATGAAAAACATTAGTGGTACTGGTTGTACCTGAAGAAGCATCTCGTGCTTCAGCATAAACAGTAATTTGAAAATATTGCATTCGTGTAAAAACTACATGTGCATGCATACGAATTAACGAACTCACAGCAATTGGTCTATTAAAACTAATATTGCTAATACTTTTAAGTGCTGGCCTGTATTTACTAAATAAATAACCCAAAGCCCAACTTAATTCCATGGCTTGCCTCATTAAAAACCCGCCAAATACTTTATTGTGGAGATTTCTGTCTTCTGGGTGTGAAAAAATTAAATTTGATAATGTACAATCTTCCATCCAGGTACATCCACGAGGTAGATTTCGCATCTTTAAATTTACTTCGTTCTCATCGACTGTTCGAAGGAAAAGATTATGGATAATCTGCTGTTCTTCTGCATTTGGGATAACCTTTGTTAAATGTTGACTCTGTAGAACTCTTCTGTGTTGTTTTCTAGCCTCTCCTCCAGCTAAAATCTGTTTTTCTTCATCAGTGGTTGCAATTAAAGGATTTACCGGAGCTGATTTTTCAGCAGTGGGATCACGTGCTGCCATTAAAAATAAGGCCCTAGTCAGTCTTCTCCATGTTCCATGGGATTTTTGCTCTAACCAAACTACAACTTCAATAGAGGAGTGACCTACCCAACTAACATGTCCTGACAATCTGATGTCTTCGTTAGGCTGTAAGCAGGCAAATACAACATAGCAAAAGTATTGTACCAATTATAAACAACTCACTTTAGGGATAAAATCAGTAAAGTCTATTTTATCTACAAGAGCTGTTACAAGTGTGTATGGTGATGATTTTCCAGCTGGCAATTTTGGATTCAAAATATGTTGTTGTGCTACATGAACTAAAATATTTTCAATCTATTAATTTTGTTAATAAATTTAAATAATTTGAAATTATTTATCTAACCTGCAAAAATATCCATGTCTTCCAGTAAACGTCCAATACGTACATGCCCTAAAAATGTTATATATTTATCTTGCAATTCTAAATCGGTTGATAATGGTATTAAGGCTGATGTAAAACTGTCATTCATTGTTCTTGGTGGCAATTCTTTTTGACTACTTGGAAGATATTCAAGTAAATGAGCTCGTGAGGCACCTAAAGGCTTATATCCTCTTTCAACACCCATTGTTTTAGCTAATGTTAACTTCACTGAAATAAAAGAAGTAAAAAAACATCAAGTACTGCAAGTGAAATAACTTACTGTCTTGAATAGTCCCAGCTGTAGCAAGTTTTGCTGGATCATGCTTATTTACAGTCGATGAGTAGTTTACGGACCGTTGTAATAGTATACTGCTACAACAAAAGTACTTTTCTTTATGCCGAGACTATGCACAATAAAAATCATCACCTGTTACTGCTAGCTAGAACCTTTGAGTGTTTATACAAGAATATTTTATTTATAAAGTTAATTCTGGAAACTATACTGAGAGACATGATTTAATACTGGATTTCAAATTAATGCCAACAAAAATTACAAAGTCATGTATTTCCCGCAGACAGAAATTATTTAAACTACTTCCAATAAATGAGTAAACATAAATTTATTATTGCAGTTATCATTATTTATTAGTAGTAGTAGCCGTAGTAGCGCACTCAAAAGTGAAAATACACTCAGAAAATCTACTTTATTTATGAACTATCTTGAAACTTTTTTTATTATTAAAAGACGTTATGAGAATTTTGAGGATTTTGAACGGGTCGAGTTCAGAAAGATCAAGGTTAAGATTTAATCCATTTAATCAGACATCAAATTTGACATTTCTTTTGCAGTGTTGCCGACGTATAAATGGTAAAAGTCGCTATTTTGTCAATATTTCATTCGCACTTCGCACGCTTCGTACCCATTTTTTTTTTGTATGAGGACCAGCGGACTTCCCATTCCCTCCTGCACGAACATCATTTTTTACGGAAAGATGGGGGGGGGGGTTCCTTGAAGCCCCAGATCGACACGTGTGACGCTTTAAGAAAATTAGCAAACAAAAACAACTTCTTGAGAGAATTCTACAATAATAGCATAAATATCGCTATAATATGACGTTTCACATCGTTGCTACGTCACGGAATGCATAAAAAGTCACTATTTTTGCGGCAAGTTGTTATCATCGACAACGCTTAGGGACTAGAACACTTTTGAAATAAAGGTTACGGTTCCGGTTTCGGTTCTACTTACTTTAAAAATATGGGTTTAGGTTCCGATTCCGGTTCTATGTGGTTTAAAAAAAGATTCCGGTTCTAGTTCCAGAATTTTTTAGGTTCCATAAGGGTTCAAATAAAAAAACATGTTTAATTGCAAAACTAAAATTTTGAAACTTTTTTTGCATAATATTAAAACAAATTATTATACTGTGATATCCAGGTTTAAATTTTAAATTTCGCGCGTTAGAAAAAAAAATAGGTTAGCATCACTGCATCTTTGAAATGTTTGGAAAGAGTGGGATGGGGTTGGCGATAGGAAGGGATGCTGGGGGTTGGGGAAGAAAGACGCGCTCTCTTGAGTTGTGGCTACCAAAGGGATGAGATAGACCGGGAGGAGCTCTTGAGTTGTGGCTACGAAAGGGGTGAGATGGCCCGGGAGGAGCTCTTGAGTTGTGGCTACCAAAGGGGTGAGATGGACCGAGAGGCTCTTGAGTTGTGGCTACCAAAGGGGTGAGATGGATCCGGAGACTGTAAAATTACTTTCCTGTTGACGTAAAATACATTTTTGATTTTTATTTAAAAATACCATGTTAAGGGTGAAGTGAACTTAATTATCTATTTTTAATTTTATTTTATGTTTGTGATTATGCTGAGGTAGACGAGATTTAAACAGATATTAAAAATTACTTGTAAGAAACCACGTGGCTTTCTTTGTGCTTATGTAACAATCATGCATCTTATGTAGACTTTTAATGTTTATTCAACTGTTTTATGTGTTATAAATGCAGGCATTTTGAATGCTTTTAAGATCATCATATTTTACTAAATATATTTTTCTTTGTTGCAATTGTGAAACGAAATTAAGAAAGCTTTTGTATTGTATGCATTTATCTTGTGATCGCAGATAAAGTTGAAAGAATAATGGAATTTAGTTTGGAATTCAAATGTACTAAATATTACAAAACAACATACAAGACGATTAGATTTATTTTCATACACTCGCATTTGTTAACATGGATGTTCTGATGTTCAACTGTGATGTGGGCACCCGTAAATATTATAAAATGCACATGAATTTAGTGGTCGATGGCTCTCTTTATTAAAGTGTGAACTGCCTTGGTGTTATCTTAACATTTTCATCCGTGGTGGCAGTCTACATTCTCCATTGTTTATTTGTTATAAATGTTTTCTCTTGCAGCATTTTCCACCCTTGGGCAGCAGTTATTATTATGTACTATTTGTGGCACGAAGCACTATCTTAATAGTTCCGTGCTTTTGTTTATATATTTATTGCGGGGAATGATAGACTGTTCACAATTTTTGGCTACGGCCGGAGGCTAAGGAGCTATTTTAATAGAGTACGGTCTCTTCCTTTTGTCTTTGCTAACATACTCTTCAGTTTTGTTTGATGATGAGTGCTATAAGTACATATCTGAGTAATGGAGAGAGCAGGACTAGTTTAATTTATGTCGCAACCAGTGAATTTGTAATGTGCATTATGTTGGGTGTTCTGAACATTCATTTTATCATTTATTTATCTTTGAATTTCAACAAGCTCTTATGAAATGAACTTATGCCAACTTACCGCTTATTATGTGTTTTGTCTTATTTATAATTATTTTTTTTGCTAAGTATTATTGGTCATGTTGGTACCATATTATTGCTTGCTTTCATGTGACATTAATTATTTTATTGAATATTGCTGTGTCTTGTTGGTTTCAAGTTGGAACCGTTTATTTATATATTTGTGCATTAAAGTTTGTATTGTTTGTTTTAAAAGAATCTTCGGAGGTTTCTTGCTGGTTCTTCCTCCGAACTGATGCCTGAACCAGTGTAAAGGTTTATTCTGCCTTCACAACAAAATTTAGCATTCAATATACAACGTTCTATTTTAACCATAATCTGTGTTTTATTTGATTTCCTGTCTTCCCCACTATCGTTAGTAACCAGTGTATCGAGTTTTAGGGAATTTTAGAAACACAACGTAGGGTAGGTAAATTGGTTTGACGATCACGATTGGCCACATTGATTCTGGGGTTTGCTTTCTGTTAGATTTGGGAGGGAAATTTAAATATTTGTCAGGACCTGGGGCTTGGGATACTACAATACATTGGAGAACCAAGATTACATAATTCAGATTTTTGTTGCAACAGTGACTAATTTCAACGTTAGGTGCAATTTTTAAATAGGATAATCATAGTCTCATTTATTATTTTCAAAATTTTGGTTTTTTCTAGTTTTGTTTTACAGTTACTTCCAAATTTGAATCGAGGCATTTTGAATGGAATGAGACGATAATACAAAATTAATACCAAGCAAGCAAGATCCTACAAACGGGGAAAATTAGACTTTCAATAATAGACGTGTTTAGTGTGATGTCACGCGGCCTGATTGATTCTAAACAAATTTGGTTGCTAGGATGTAACTAATGTAGTTATTGGTTAACATACACAACGTGGGCTGTCCGTAACATTTGAATTTTGACGTCATCACTAAACACGTCTATTATCAAATAAGATTATTCAAATTCAAAACATGTGCATGATGTCGGATATCACTGAGAACATGTGACAATTAATGCAATAAATTTAATTGAATCATTAGATTTGCAAAAAAAAGATAAAATTTAGAAACCTGATGAATCAGTGCACTCGGAGTCAATGTAAGGTAAAATAGTACATCATTAAGTAGAAACTACTACACCCCAAACACCAAACAGCAAATTTTATAAAGGAATAAAACAATGAGTTATGGAACCGAAAAGAACCGGTTGCTACTGCAAATTGTAAGGGTTCCGGTTCCGGTTCTAAATTTGACAGTGACCACAATAAAGGTTCCGATTCCAGTTTCGGTTCCGTTAAATTCAACCGGTTCCTGTACCGATTCCGGTTCTTTTGGGTTCCGGTTCTAGTCCCTGAACGCTGTTTTTTTTTCTAAAATTTATTAAAATCACCGTAGTTCATATGAATTGTAAAATTTCAACTACTGATAAAGATATGACAGAAAATGCAGACTACATCATTCTGTCCATGGCCAACTAAGGATACAAATTTTATGAAACACTTTTTATATTTTCATTTCACGTTGCATTTTCGTTTCACGTTGCAGAACTTGGTGACAAAAAATGTTTGCTTTTAAAACCTAACCTATAATGTCACTGAATCATTGAAACGTGTTTGCCACTAACGCCCGCCCCCCTCACCAAATAATGCATTTTATGTAGTATTTTAAAGTGCAAACAATTTAATTAGGACATTATTGAAGATAAAGTCGCAATTCGGGTACAAACGATAAACAAACAAATGAAAAAAACGAATACATTTCAACAAATGCTAATTTTAAGATTAACCTCTATATTTATTTTCTTTTATTAATTTACTTTCCATGTTTACTGCAACAGCGCTCTTAAAAATGCTGTTTGATAACTTTATCTTTTGTTAGTAAATTAGGCAAATATTTCTAATTCCCATTTCATAAGTAAAATAATTTAATTCTCATAAATAAGCTAGTAGTTAATTTTTAAAGTTTAGATTTATCAAGTGCGTGATGTCATCAGTTTTACGTCAGATGCCAATAGAAATCTGAAATTTTTATTCTGTATATAATTCTGACAGGCAGTGCTTAGGTTAACTTTATTTTTAGTAATTAGGAAAACATCTATAGAACATACTGAATTTACTACTTTTTTTTAATCGTTACAGCAATAATTATGTGAAAAAAACTTAGATCAGAGTATACATGATCTAAGGAAGAAGATATTTTTGGCAACATGTTTATTTTTTTTATTCAAAAATTGTACAGCCAATCTTAACATACTAATTGAATATATTTCAAATACCTATAACAACTCGGTGGCTCTGAGATAGTTTTACGCTTGAACTTGAAGTAGAAAAAGACAAAGACAAACAAACGTTATTAACTAATGACTGCAAATTCCGTTTTCAAATAAGCTAATAATAATTATTATTTATTAATCATTATAGAGTGGAGCAAGTGGAGTTAGATATACAAAGTAGCATTCCTTCTGCAACATCCTATACATGTAAGAAATGTTATCGATAAAGTAGATCACAGTTTTACAGCAATTTTTCATTTTCGGATTTCAAACACAATCAAATGTCAAAAAATGTAAAATGGCTTCGTCTGATGGTGATGAAAATTATTATCCAAACGTTTCATTAGAAAATGACAGAACAGTGTGGGTTCCTCTATCACTTACTTTAGTTGAATATCCAAAAGGTACAGTTTTATAAAAAATTATTAAGTCGCAGCACTGCGTGAAATAATACAAGTTGATATCCATAGTGGCACTTCATTTCTTCAATTACTGCTGTACTCGAGAATATTTCATTTTAAAACTCAAATCCGATCAGAATACTGAAATACAAAAGATAGTCAGCCCTTACATAATAAATATTGCATATACAGTCCTCAAATTGCATGAATGTTTTGACTGTTAACTTTTATTTCATTTCTCTACTAGAATCGCTCTTATACCTTTAATTTAAGTAATATCATATTCCATTATTAAAGGAGAAATCAACATTTATATTCTGGTATAATGAATATAGATATACCAGAATCTTGGTCTGTTTTATTAGGTTAGGTTATTTATTGAAAATTGCAGTTTAATGGGTAATTTCTTGTTTCAGGTGATACATTAGGGAAGATATTAGCTATTATTAGTCTAGCTCCATTTGGAATTGGATCTGGATTTATAACATTAATATTCTTTCGAAGAGATATGCATACGGTATAAACAGTTTAATATTATTTACATATTAATATTTCAACTCTCTTTTTACTTTAGATTACATTCTTTTTGGGAACGTGTTGCTCAGAAGCATTCAATTATTTTCTAAAACATACAATATGCGAGCCACGACCTAAAACGAGGCCAGATGACATGGTTGAATATGGAATGCCATCATCACATGCTCAGTTTATGTGGTTCTTTGCAACCTATGTTATTTATTTTGTCTTCATTAGGTGCATAGCCATGACTAAAGGCATAACATTTTTTCTAACTGGCCTTTTTGCAGATTACATCATATGAATAATAATACAATCATGGAAAATGTATCAAAATTATTAATAATTTCGTCATCCATAATAGCAGCACTATTAGTGAGTTTTAGTAGAATTTATTTACAGTACCATACAATAGCTCAAGTTCTATGTGGAGCACTTGTTGGTGTATTATTTGCAACATTTTGGTTTGCTCTCACTAATTTTGTATTAACACCTGTATTTCCACAAATTGTAACGTGGTAAGTTTTCTTTAACATTAAGTACGTGCTGCTTTATGTTTAATGCTTTCTTAAATATTGGATAATTAACTTTTATTTTATAGGAAAATATCAGAATTTCTCCTATTAAGAGATTTTACTCTGATACCAAATGTATTATGGTTTGAATATACAAACACAAGACAAGAAGTTCGAGCAAGAAGCCGTAAATTAGTTAGTATGAAGTCTCAATGACATCTACTGAATAATGGCTTTAATTTCACATTACCAGCCATATTCGTACGATACATTAAGGCTGTTGCTAGAAAGCGGTAAAGTACAATATTGAATTTTTTTTTGGAATAATGGTCTCATTATGAGATGAATGTTAATTGTTAATGAACGCTATTCATTACAAACATTGTCAACATAATTATTTTGGCAACATAGATGCATAAGAAAGCAATGCGTTTCTGTAAAAGAAAATTACGGTGCAGGCAGCCAGATTTAACATTTGTGGTTTTTTTTTAAATAACCACTGCTAAATTTTATGAAGATTGGTATTCTAGTTTAATATTAAGTTACTATGTTTAGTGCAATATTTTTTATTTAATAATAATATGAGGCAAAGAAAAAATGATATAATATAAACCTTCGCATACTATTAAAACGGAAAACAAAAAGTATATACTCTTAATATAATATTATATAAAACCCTCAACTATTTGTAAATTTTTGAAATGTTTTAGTATAACTGATAATTTGAATTTTTGGAACATAGCACAAATTCTAACTCCCATTAAGTATGTTGTATTGTTTTTTCAATTTATTTAATTATTGTTTTATCTGTAAATGTTGTAGTGGTTTAGTTTATTTATATTGAAAGTGAACTATAGTAAAGTCACTTGATATTATCTTACATTTGTTTATATTATTTAGAAAAACAAATAAGAATGCAAAAGCAGCAACTTGTTACTCCATTTCTGGAATGGTGGCAGTAATAAAAATGAATCAATAAGCGTTAAATTAGCAGTTATTCATTTCCATGATGTATTTTAGGTTAGGAAACAATACTCGATATATTTTATATTAGAAATTCTAAAATTATTAGTGGTGCTTAACAAGTACAATTAATAGTTGGCTAGGGTTTGAAGAAAATACACTGTGCCTCTAAAGTCTGCATAGATTCATTATTTTAATAATTTCGAATTTGGTATTCCTAAAATACGAGAAACCTAAGTTTGATATCAGCGATGTTGCCAAGTCTATGGTCTTTTTGTAGTGATAACTGAGAAAATTTTTTTAAATTTAACACCCTGTATTGTGTTACATTTTTGGGAACTATTCTTCTAGACAATTTCAAAAATGTATGTATCGATGAGGTTATTTCCAATAACAAAAGAAATAATCAAGAAAATTTGTGAGAAATGTTAGGCTATTATTTTGTGAAAATGGAGACTGTGGCAGATGAATTCAATCTTATGTCCTTTTGATACGATGCTATTTTCTGAATAAAATTTGGTTTCAAAAATAAAATAATGTCATACTAAAATATCTACGATAAGAAATTTAAAAATATTTTAGAACATGTTCTATAATTTTTGTAACAACTATCAAAAATGACAACAAAACTGCAGAATGCAAAAATCACTCATCTGTTTTGAAATCAGCTGACAACTAACTAACTTCCTAACCTTGCTTTCTTTGAGATTGACAGCGAACTTTCTAACCTCACTTTCTTTGACAGCTAAATAAATTGACAAATTAATATTCCAACAATTTGCAAGTGTGCATTTGTACATCATATTTGCATCAACATAAGTAAAGTTATGTTGTGTTTTTATTTTTTTAAAATGTTTTTATTTGATTTTTTATGTGATGTATGGGAATATGCATGTGCAAGTTGCAATTTTGTCAGAATTAATAAGAGATTTCACATTTTTGATCCCAGATTTTATGTAAAAAAATAACGTCATTTCAAACAGCCCTTAATGTCAATTACAATTTCATTTTTTGCATACTTTTCTGGACGTACATACATACATATGATATGTATTATTATCGTTGCTAAGCATTTTCTTATTTTTTCAAATACATGAATTCTTTCTTAACCAGGAGTCAGAACTGTTATGCTTTAGAGATTCCGATTCTCATTCTGGTACTGTAAAAATAATTTTAGTAGTTCCAGTTTCAATACTGTCAGGATAAAGAAACAGAATTTCTTAAAAATTCGTACAGGATTGACAAGGGGTTGAAAAAGCTTTCAATTAACATAAGTCCACCTAATAGGGATGGGTGGAAATTAGTTTTTGTACTAGTAAAAAATTTCATTTTGAGAATTTTAGAATCTTGATCCATCCGATCCCTCATTGAACAGTCTGTATATACCATAGTTAACCAGTTGCTAACCTCAATGTAACAAATGCACAGGACTCAGTTATAACCTCCCTGTAAGATAAGTCATTGCCATGGTGTAAGTAGCAGTGAGACATATCAGTAGTACTGGTAGTTGTACTTAATGTACTTTACTTGAGGGCAATTTTTACGTTAGTATCAGAAACTTGAAGCTTCTTACAAATAAAGTTGTCAATTAACACAACGGGGATTTTATTTTTATAAGAATCATACATTCCTTGACTGAACTACAGTATATTGTTGAATATATATATATTTTTTTTGTTACATTTTTATTACTTGATTGATTTTTTTAAAAAACAAGTAAGCTCGTCAGTTTATATTTTAATTTTGATATTAGATTAAAAATTTTCCATTGTGTCTTACTTTGATTCACTTTTTAAAGAAATCAATTTTTTTAATTATTTTGTAAGTTTTCTGTATGTTAATAAGATATATCAAGTGATTTAATTATAGGTTCTTTATGCCCATTCTAGCATATTATGGTTTAGTCTTGGTATGATTGATGTGTAGTATAATAGTTGATCGTCTTCAGTACTGATGAATTGTTAATGGTTGGGGTGTTGAGGCATTTATTGTGTAAAGAGGAGAATAACAATTGAAAATCTAGTATAAGGTGAAAGCTTTATTTTTTTGGTAGGTTATGTAATACATCTTTTTTTTTACTAATCATAATATTGATATTTATTGGTGGGTAGCTTTTTTTTGCCTAAAATGTAGTTTTTGTAGAACATATTCATTCACAAAGAAAAAACAAAATTCCAGAATTGCTGTGTGTTAATATACAACAAATGCATTTTTAGTGCATTTAATGCAGAGATTAGTAGGTATTATACATGAGCATTTATTATCTGAAGATTATCATTTTGAATTGATATAATTATTATGGGTAAATTTCTTTTAAAATGTTAAGAAATCTGCATGAAGAAAATCAAAATCAAAAACTAATACTAATTTTAAATAAGACAAAGCAGAACAGATTTAAATGAATTCCACCAAAAGCACATTTTGTCAATATTCAATAATAAGATTTTTTAGGAAACTATAATACTAAAGTTTTCCATGTGGCACACACTTTTTGAAATGTGTTCCTTCTTTTCATCTATACACCTCTGTATGTTTTTTGTTTATTATAGGATTTCAGATCTATTGGTTATACAACCTTCAAAACAATATTGTTATACCATTAAAACAATTTTATTTTACACTGCCAACTTACTACAATTAGAAATACAGTGAAACGTCTTTATAACAGACAGCATGCGTGTCAAAGAAAATGTCCCTAATACAGCGGTGTTCACTATGAAGAGGTAAAAGCTCATGGATTACAACATTTTGGAACTTAGAAAAGTGTCCTTGATACAGAGATAGCCACTATGTAGAGGAATCCATTGAGAGAGGTTTCACTGTAAACACAAAAACTGAAAAAGCGTAGGCATTTTTTTAACAAAAAAAAACTATTAAGAAATTTTACAAACTCTTAAATCCATTTATCAGTCATGCATTTCGTTGATCACAATTTTGTTGTATTTATTGGTATCATAATAACATACAATTATTCTATTGGGCTCAATAACATCCTATGTGGCACCTAGCGGAGTTATTGCAAAATACCCGAAACGCGTATTAGCCATATTTTTATTTATGAGTGTAACAGTTTTAACACGTGGTTACTTAAAATTTGAACTGTTGATTTCGCTCTTTTTTGTAAAAAATGCCAAAGAACAACACAAATTTCTCTGTTTACGGTTGCCATTCAAAAAAATCTACGGGTCCTAATATTCATTTTGATTATTTCCCCTTCTAAAAATAAACATCTTGTAAACACAACCAGTAAGTTTGGAATGGTTAAAGTAGTCGATCGCAGAAAATTAGATTAAAAATGGGCAAACCAATAACAAAGCATATGCGAGTTTGCTCCAAACATTTTACTAACGAAGATTACAGTTTGATTGAATAAAAGATAATGTAAACCAACTGGTGCACTTTAATAATGTTGCTGCAATATGTTTACATGTATACCTGACAAGTACAAGCAAATTGTTTAATTTCAACAGTTCTATTTTTAACTTCTAATTCCCCATTAATTTTGTGAAGATGACTTTGTAATGCACTTATTTGCAGACACAGACTTACAACATTAATGTTATTACTTGTGTTGTTTTTTTCCACACAAGATTAGATACTGTGCATTTAATATTTGTTCTCTTTCAATAGAGCACTTGTTTAAGTAATGATTATTAATAAGCAATCTAAGTTTCAAACTAGCATGCATGTGCGTAAGTAGTAAGTTCGCAAACGGTAAGGATACTACGTTACATGTGCGGTGCATCTATAGTACGCCTTTCAGGAACATTTGTTGTGATTACAGCGCCATCATCGGTAATTATTGAGCTTAATAGTGTGTTCAGAAAAAAAAAAACCTTAAGTAGGCCATATTTTTAATAATGTACGCCTTAGAATATACATGTAATATCTGTTTCAAATTATAAAATGGTAGGGCAAACCATGGAAATCTGACAAATATTACCCTGTATATTATGGATGACTTAAAAATTGTTAAAGGTTAAACAAAAATGAATTTTAGGTTATAGTTTTAGCATATTGTCAAGTTGACATCACATGATGTAGGTTATTTATGTAATTTACCAATTATATCTAAAGCATGTTTAAGAAGAAATTGCATTATAAGAAAATTAATATACAAATATTTTTTTATCTTAATTTTCTTAAATTGCAAGTTCCTTTTAAATATGCTTTGGATATAATTGACAATTTACATACATAACCTATATCATGTGATGTGGTGACATTGTCAACTATTAGGGCTCGTTCAAAAATACGACTGGACTCTCGCAGGAAGCTCCTTAATCATTTGAAAAATCCGTCTGGGAAAGATTTCCTTTACTGTCAGTCGTTCAAAAAGGCTTTTGTATACATCCAGGGTGTACGCTACTGCACTATGCAATAAGTTACTCTCCTTCATTTTTCGCGCCAAATTGTGTATAGAGAAATTAAATGATTGATTGTAATTATGTGATATTTACCAAACCGTTTGAAAACATCGACACTCTTGCTTTAGCTTTGAAGCGCCCATCCGTTACCTGCAACCAAACTTTACCCTTACCCTTATAACTAGAAAAGTCAGGGTGACAAACATAAATGGCTGTTTAGAAACATCTAGTCTGAAAAATAGAAAAAAAAATGAACTTTAGAATAATTTCTATAACTTTGAATGATTTTAATAGTTTGGCAATAAATTGCAATTATGCATTTTTGTAGAGGTGTTACTTACATTTTAAAATCAGGAGAAAACTGGCAACATAAGGTATCAACAGCTTACAAAAAACAAAATTTTCAGTTTTACCATTTGCCAAAATATAATAAGTTTGTCTGCTGGAATCTGTGTGTTTGTGTCCTACAGCATGAAATAAAGATGTTTCTTTTGTTTCCAGCAAGTTGCTTTAGAGCAAGAAAATCCTACTGAACCTGCTGATACTCAGGTGTTTGAACAGATCAAGCAGAAAGCAAAAAACCGTTACATTGTACCATTTACCACAGCATCCTTGCATTAATTTTTCTTTTAACCTCAAACTGTTGATAGTAGTTTGTTTTTTGTGGTTATCTTGAATAAAAAGTGGCAAAATATGAATGTTGTGTGTGTGATATTTGCAATAATTTCTATATTGTACAAATTGAATCAGGTAAAAAAAAATGAATAATTAACTTTATTCTATAAAATTCAGTGTTTAATCGTTAAGAAGAATATTTATAAAGCTACTACTTTTTCTAACAGGTGAGCAATATAAAATCCCAACAGGTGAATAATGAATATTGAAACGACAGAGTGTTTTGAAGAGGGTAACGAGCCAAATAAAGAATTAGCAGAATGAACTGAAAGATCCACAAAGTTTTTGATTTCATTATATTGAGAGTTTAAACTTCATGTGGAAAATCATAAACTAATGAGTATGTGGCAGAAGATTGTAGAGATGGGATGAATATGTATATACAACTATGCAAGTAGAAAGTACATGACGCAGTCTAAAGAACTGCCCCTTTGAAACAGATTTGGGAAAAATATTGCTAGTAAGAAATAATGTAATACCTCCATGATGAGGATACAACACGAATGAGAGAAACAGTATCAACAGAGAGTGGAATGTCAGAAACTGGGAAAAGCGTCAGTCGTCAGTCAACTTCATAAGTAACATCAGAAACACCAAGATTAGTAAGAACAAGAAGTACAAAATTATAAATGTTGGCAAATGCTATTACACAACAATAGTGAAGAAGAATGAAAGAGAACAAAGGGGATATGAACAATATGAGAAGCTGGAAAAAAACCAGATTTTGGAACAATTATTAAACAACTTTTGAAAATAGTTGTTTTTATTCTCTTTCTTTTGTTTTATGTAAAAGCATATACATTAAAATAAAATGTTATTTGTTATTTGACGTAATATTTAATTTTGAAATAAAAGTGTTTTTGAAAAAGAATTCTCTTTATTAAGACCTTGTTATAGATATGTTACTAATAGTGGGTAGCATGCACATTTCCAGAAATGTAACGTCTAGTATTATTAATTGCATGTTAAAAACACCTACCGGGATTGGAAAACCTCAGGTTTGGCTAAATTCTAGTTTGTGACAAAATGATCATAGTAGTTGAAGCAATGAGGTCCAAGGAAACCCTGACCTGAAGCCTTAACCACAAAACAACAACAATCTTTTTTCATACATCAGAAAGATCTTTTTTTGTTTTCAAAGATAACCTTATTTTCTTTTGGGATGGACAACCGACTTTCTAACCTCAATTTCTTTGACATTGACAGCTAAATTTCTAACCTCACTTTGACTTTGACAACTAAATAAATATTGACAAACTAATATAATAAATAATATCAAAAAGCTAATTTTACTAAATTTTAACACTGCTCAATCAAAACTTGCTGAACTTTTTATTGTAATATGTTTGTGCAGCTGTTAAATTCTCATTATCTCTAAATGGAGTTAGTAGACCTGGCAGTAGGTAATGGATAGGCAGAATCTTCCAAAAAATACAAATCTAAAATGAACAATCTATAAAATGCATTACCAATAATGTGTAAACAACTACCTGGAGATTGGGCTTAAGCATATATGGTTGAATTTTTGAAAACTTAAGAATTGTGTGTTGATCCAGAAAACCCAGTGAATACTTGTAAATTGTTTATTCTCATTACAAACCCTTTGTAGTATGATGGAATAATATCCCTTTCAATTACAATAATTAGTGTGCCTCTTCATTGGATTGTCAATCTTGATTACGCGCATCCTGCAAAATAAAAAAGAAAATTCCAGTTTTGCTGAAATTTACATACTGTTTTTTTTAAGTGTTTAATAGGCCTCGCACAGAGTTGCATGTGGCAGCTCTAGTGGTTTATTTTAACAGATGTATATATTTAGTATACTATCCTGCACCTGTCAAATTACATCTAAGTTAACTCGTCCACTGCTCCAGTGATTTTTGATATGTATCTTTAGATGTTCAATGACTTTTTTTCCTAGTACCTTTACCATGTCCAGTATCAATTCAGTGGTCTGTAAATGACACGTTCACAAATATAAAACCATTTTGCCAACTAAGATGTTTGCCTAATGATTCTCTACCTTTTCAATTTCAGTTTCAGAAAAGGTAACTTCATTTTGAGAAAAAGTAAATTCGATTTCAGAAAAGGTAACCCTAATTTTGGAAAATCAATTTAAATTTTAGAAGACAGTGTTAGCATTCTGTTTTTCCAAAATCCAAATTATCTTTTCGAAAATAAAATTTATATTTTCAGAGATTAATGTTACTTTTTCTAAAATCATTTATACATTTTCTCAAATTGAAGCTATTTTTTTTTTCTATTGAGGTTGAAAAGGTAGAGATGTTATCCTGAACATGCCAGTACTTTGTGCTTTTTTGACGTTAATTATATGGCGTCACCCAATTGACTTTCCTCTTTTTTCTAGGACAAATGTAGTACCCAGACTTATCTTTAATATCACTTGCTGCTGTTAAAAGTTCAATTTGGGATAACGTCATTATCTGGTAATTTTACGTAGGCTTAGACTAAACCAGAAACAAAACTGGACAACCCTGAAAGTAACTAAGAGACGTAAAAGCACTGTTATCTTGATGTTCAGGGTATCAATTAATAAATACAATGCTTTTTTTTTTGTTCTTTTTCTATTTCTGTTGTTTAAAAACAAATAAAGAAGGAAAATCGGCGTCATCTCAAAATGGGTAAAAATTCAACTATAAAAAATATTACATGCATTTCAGGGTTGTTATGGTATATTGTTCAATGTATACTAAATGTAGTAAAATAGTGATTTTCACAGTTTGTAGAAAAAATAATAGAAATTCTCCATGCTTTCTAGGTGCATACACTTGGACATAATTCAGACACCAACTTTTCATTGTACAAAATTCTGACAGGTTAGTGTACTTTATTCTGCCATTGTACATAACATCGATCTTAAATAAAACATAATTTTGCTGATAATTAAATTTTATTAACCAAGTTGGTCATACACTCGCAAAATATCAAACAAACAAACTTATTAACATAAAAATTCTTCATGTTTTCAGTTTCTTTCACCATGAAAAATTCTCTTGTTTATTTCTTAAGGAGGCTGGATCATTTCAATAATCTCATTGTATTCATACCAAATTTCATCTACCATTTGGGTCCAGTTCCATCTCTGAGGACTACTCCTTTGCATTGTTTCAATAAATGCATGATTATTATCCAATTTCTTCACTTGTCCTGGAAAATATGTCTCTTCATAGTTAATAATAACATAGTCACCAACAGCAATGTTTTTTTTTGGAAATAGGACAATTCTCAGTTATGTCATTTCGTTTTGTTTTGGACTTTAATCTTCATTGCTCTTTTTTCTTCCCTTTTATATTTAGGTTTCTCCTTTTTAGCATGTAATTTATTTTGTTTTTCCTGTTTTCTTGCATAATAATTTTTCCAGGCATTAGAAGTTGTTACTGAGGGTATTTTTCCTTTTTCTTCTTTGAAGATTGCCGAGATGGGGATTCCTCTGGCCAGAAATGTGCCCGTTTAAAAGGTGATGGTATGTTTTAAGTTTTTCTATGTGGTTTTCTCAATTTCAGTTTCAGGAGTTTTTGATCTAGTGTGATCAGGAGTAATGTTAGTATCAATTGTGGTCAATGCCTGCCTGTCAAACTTTTTCAAGTTTTCATTTAGGTCTTCTAGATTTTCTCCTTCATAATTGTTGTCAACTCTGGTAAGACTCGCATCTTCTGTAACAGTTTCTGTCAAATTCTCTTCATTTAGAAGTCCATCAACTGTATCACATTCCAGAGGTGTTGCTTCAGCCATAGCTTCACCCATACTATTGTCTTCAGGTACTACTTCTGTAATGGCATCATTTTCTTTTGGTTTGTTCCAACATAACTCTCAAATTAGTTGCAAACTATCTCTGATTGTCACGAGTTTGCGCAGAGGAAATTTCTTCGGACAAAATTTCCTCAAACACTTTTCTGGTTGTCCAAGTGTTATGCTGTCTCTTGCAAAATTCTTTTACTAATGATTCACCTGCAATTTTCTTATATCTGTTGAATCTATGTTGAGTAATATTGTTACCTTTGGCAAACTTACAAGCAGTAATTTGTAAGTCTTTTTTTTGTAATACCATAAAATCTGGCATCTAGCTGTTTTACTTGACGTGCCAGTTCCAATTCCATATCCATAGGAATATCGTTAGAATATCTCCCAAGTGACTTTGGCACGGTTCCAACCTTAAGTCTTTTTTGCAAAGTTGATTCGTTTATATTCATTTCTTTGGCGATGCTCCTCTTACATACGCCTATAAATACTTTTCTTCAAATTTCTTCTAAAATCTCTTGTCTAAAAATCAATTTTTTGTCTGTTTTTCTTTTATATCTGCTCATTGCCTTGCCCTGGAAACAAAATAAGATTCTCTTTGAGTAGGTACATGATATTGTATTGAATAAAACTAAACAATCTTTACTTGAATTGAATTGATCGCAAATACGGATAGAGACTGTTTATTTTTACTAGAAATAAATATTGTTTAAACTCAGTTTGCATTTAACCTCCGTATGTTTAAGAGTCCCCATGCATACTCTTATGTATTTGCAGGATGCACACTCTGAAACACACACATGCTTATGGAAATAAAAAATTAGTTTTCTCATCATTTTCTTCTTATCGGTTCGTAACTTACATCTTAAATAATCGGAAAAATATACCTTCAGTTTTGTGTAACAATTACTTACCTTCTAAAACACAAAGATTTGAAGACACAAAATTACAGTATAGAGCCTCACTTTTTTAGAACCGCTATTATATAAAATCAGGGTCGATAACATACATAATCTTAATGGCGCACAGAATTATAGCATGTCTAGATCATTACAAATCAATTTGAAATTTGAAAATTCATCTAGATGGCTCGGAACTTCCAAACCCAGTATATGTATTCTTATACACATGCATGCTCTTATACACATTTATCCTATAAAATACTCATAATATAAAGTAACATGACATTTAAATTATTCATTTATCTCAACTATAAAAAATTAAATTTTCTAATAAGAATTGATACATGTAATACTAACCAACTGTCAACTTGACAGTTGCTTGCTAAAGTGAACGAAGTTTTACATCTTTTGTTGTGCTGTCAATTTAACAACACTAAACCTTACTGTTTTATAATTTGAAACAGACTGTATTCGCATTTAACATATTATAACCTTAATTTTAGCTGCCTTGGCAAGATTGTCATTATAACAAAAGTGACACTTGATTATTTGAATTTATTGACAAGTTAGATGTTCTGTAAATTTGTTTACATTTCTTGCATTATTTAATTGGTTTTGAAAGATGTGAAAATTCCAAGATATCTAGATGAAAAGCAACTGTATGCAATAATGAAAATTAAAAAACCAAATGATGTTGGTGTTAACAATTGAAATAAAAGTTGACATTTAGTTTTTCCAGCACTTCAAAAATAAATTGTGGCCTACTTGAGGTGTTTTTTCCCTAACATTCTAGTAAATGATAAATTGATAATCTTGATTTTATTCCATCAAATTAGCAGTGCATTTATTTTTTATACATTATTAAATTTAGTTTCTTTAACCAAAGTGAAGATGCATTTATTAAAGTGGTGAATATTTTTTTTAAGCTAGTATTATGTATTAATATTACTACTACTACTACTATTATTATTATTATTATTATTATTATTATTATTATTATTATTATTATT
>VTPC01005684.1:0-10298 GCA_011009095.1 Ignelater luminosus | reverse complement strand
TATTATTATTATTATTATTATTATTATTATTATTATTATTATTATTATTATTCAAATAGTAGCCTGCATAGTTAAATGAGTACAGTTTCATGCTAGTCAGCCAGGAGTTACTGATTCAAATCCTAATGGCATCAAAATAATTTTACGATTTACAATTTAATCACATGTAATTCTCGTGATATTCCCAAAAATAGAGGGAAAATTCCCTCAAGTTGGTAAGTTGTCTATAGCACCTTGTTCACACCACTTGCCTTGTAGACAACTTACCAATTTGAGGAAATTTTCTTTTTATTTTGGAATATCAGAAGAATTGCATGTGATTAGCTGTCAAGTTTGGCAAGTATACAGTATGTCCAATTTATCTCGCTACATGTAGATAGGCAACACATATGGCAAATGACTGATGCCCGGTTTCTGAAAGCAATTTATCTAACAGATAAAGTTATGCATTCCATAAATCGCTAAAAGGTGTTTCTCAAACGCTATGTTGTATTTATGAGACCGATATCGGCTTCATAAGTTATCGGAGCAAGTCGGTGCGATAAGTTATGTAGCGCCGGCGCATTCTACATCGGTTGAGGTTTTGCGCGGCTTTTTTTCAATTACCTATTGCTAACAGCAGGTTATGTTTAAGATGAAAGTGCCGGTATAGAACGACAGTATTGTTGAAAAATGTGTAACAGTTTCAAATTATTTCAGTTTTTTAAAGTATTTTTTGTTTTTCTAGTGTTGCAAGTGCAGTAGCCACCTATCGGTTTCTCTCGTAACTACTTAAGAAACCGATAGTTATAAAGTAGAGTACAATATTTTGAGCAACACTTAAGAAGTTTATCGGTTCCATAAAGTTATGCATCCGATAACTATATGACACATAACACCACCTTTCAGAAACCGGGCATGAATCTCATATGTCATTTTTGTTTATTAAATTTTCTTAAATAACTAAAGAAGAGAAGGTATTATTACAGGCAATGTTAGGTTAGAGAACTACTAAATATAAAAACATTCTTGTCAAAGTGACAAGCAATTTAATTTCTTAATTTTTTGTTTTCCATAGCTACCCCTTTTAAAAATTGAAAATTATAGTTTGTAATCACAAAGATATCCATGATATTTGTATATCCATTTGTAGAGCCTTAAATTGGGTGCACTGTATATTATCTACTTAATGCAATAATATTTGTATTTCTTGCATTCTTTTATATAAATTTAGGTTAACTCATTTGACATACATCTAGTGCTATTCTTAGTCGCTGACACTAATACAACTGAGATCGAGAAAAAGACTCGTTGATCGCTTACAGAACAGCTTATTGTAATGATAAGTGGTATAGGTCAACTTTATAATTTAAATTGACAGGTAGGAGAGATCATATTCAGAATTACAGGAGAAGTTCGAAACAGTCTTTCAGCATGTCAAACAAATGAAGGGAACTCAGAATTATTTATTGCATAATAACAAACTTAGAATTTCTCAAATGTTAGAGAAGCAAGAAAAGCTATTCACAAAAAATTATTTCAGATGTTGCTTAAAAGCAATAAAGTAACAAGCAAAAAAGGTATATTAATGAATGTCAATGGATATCAATCATTGATAATTTAATTCTCAAAGCTTTTGATAACTTGTGAGTAGTTTAATGATATTGGGAGTCCTTTATTAAAATTCGTCAAGATCCAGTTATCATGGAACTTATTGGGAATCTTTTGCTTATTTCTTTTTCGTGACAGTACTTTAAGCATTCAGTTATATATTTTAACCTTTTATTTCTAGTTTTTGATTGGTGGATTTTAATTTATTAAAAACTTATAGCTATACTCACTAAAATGGGTTTAGCTCAAAACTAGGTGTTTAACTGATTTTACTGGCATTTTCATGGTTATACTTCACTTTTTTTTTGTACAACCAAAGAAATGCCAGTAAAATAGACTCCGATACAGGTCTAGAATAAAACTGTTTTAGTGAATCTGGCTATTAATGTTTGACAGTTTAAAAACAATCTACCGCATGTCAGTGCAAGGTTAACTGTTTCTTATTTATTATCAGAATTTTATTTTAGCATGCAAGATATGAATCTGTCACATGATGTTAGACAATGAAGTCCTTTAGACGTACATTGCAAATTTCTACATTCACAAAATTGTGGCCGATGTATAAAACAAGTACAAATGAATGCCTTTCATAAATTGATGCATCTGCCAATTGAAATAGATTAAAGTAAACTGTACGATGTTTAGTGTCAACTACACTATCATTCTTGTACTGTATTTTTTATATAGCAATACGCCTGTTATCTTTGGAGGTATGTAAGTGCTATAGTAAGAGGCTACTACTGAACAAGACTAAAATTAGAGGTTGTAGTGACATAAACTAACCTTAACTTTTCTTCCGCAAAATAAATTCCTAAATTAAGTAATTTTGTTGTTTTTTTTATAAGTATTGAATATGTTCTACTTTTTATTTTTATGTTACATACTCATTATAATATTATTGTAATACTTATTTCAATATAATAACATTTTTAGGTTGCATGGGATATATGTGTGTTCATGATGTTTTTCTTCTTTTTGTTTACTTTTATATAAATGTGTAAAATAGGCAGCATTTATATATTTTTTTGTTTTTATTTTAATAACATTCTCTTTAGATGTGATATTTCTCTATATGTTTTTATGTTTAATTAGTTAAATTGATAAGTCATAAAATGTACTTAACAGTAACAAAATGACTGATTATGTAATATTTTTTACAAAATATTTAAGGCTAAGAAACATAGAATTAGTAGCACAATTCAAGAAGACAAAAAAAGAATAATAATTATAGTTATAGACATCCAATCAAAAACTGATTGAAATTGGTGCCTGTTAATCAGTATAGCATTTCAAAAAATGAATATTAGTTCAATTTGTTACTTTAAAAAGAAAATTCATTATGATTAGTGTATTTTATAGTGTTACAAATACAGCAAATATTGAAAAAAAAAATGTTTATTTTTGTGTTATCTTAATATTTATTCATTACATCAGAACTATTTACATCTTAAGGTAAAACTAATCAGTGTTTGTATTAGTTGTTTCTCTTTCATCATCAGCCATACTTCCATGACTTGATTGCTCTTGTACTTCTTTTTTACTCTTTACACTACCCTTTTTTAACAGTTTGTGTGCACTGTAAGGTTTTCCCCTATTTGTTGAACTTCTCGACTTATTCATCCCACTGTAACTACTTTCTATTTCCATAGCTTGTGGAATATCTGATTTCTTCTTAACTCTCTTCTTCTTCTTATTTATCTTGTTTTTATCATTCTCTTCATGTTGTTCTTTAGATGAGCAAGATTGGCATGAATTCTTGGATGGTTCAGGTGTTTGTTTTGGTGCAGTATTTTCCATTCCATTAATAAGACTTGCTTGACTTTCGTTTTACTTCTTTTATTGTATCAGAAGATGATTTTGTAATTTGTTGAGACATATTAACATTTGTATTGCTGTCTTCTTCTTCTACTGTTTCTTCATTTGGAATTTCCTTTAATGATGGTAAACTAATCTGAAAAGTGATGTGGTTTTACTTAAATTTTGACATGATTAATTGTTTTTTATATTAGCTGCATCTAGGATTTTCTGTAAATACTTTTTTACCTTTAATGGTATAAACTTTTTAGACCTCTTCATATAAATAAAATTAGGTTTTTGGCCAACTAACATTTTTGTAATATCACTAGTTGATTCATTGGTAGTAGCAAAAGATTTCTTTTGCGGAAACCTTTCCTTTAATCTGGGAAACAAACTGTATATAGGAAGTTCTTCTTCATCATCTACATCCATTACCTGCACTTCTTCTTCATCATTCTCTTCATCACCCCCATGTTGTATGAAATGAGGATTATAAAATGTTAAGCCGACCCATTTGGAATCTCTAGCTGCTAATGGTATGAAAGTATCATTCTCCTGTTGATACAACCAATGTGGAGAATGTGACTTGCTGTTTTGTATAATAACTTACTTCTAATGAGTCTTCACTGCTGCTAGATGAATTGGTAGAGGGACGTCTATGAACTTTAATTCGTTTTTTAGTTCCTGTTGATGATCCACTTCTAGAAGAAGACGGTTGAGCCATTAGGTATTTTTTTATTGCATTTATACATTTTTTAAAACCAAAATAACCTTTGAATTTATACATGAATTTTGTCATGACATTTTATAAAATACTGATGTTCAGCGAGCATTTGACATGATGTCACTAGAAATTTGTTCTATTCTCCAAAGTAGGCATTTTAACTTTTATCATTTCCTAAATTTAATGGTAAGGCTTGAATCTTGGACACATTGTATGTATACAGAAATGCACCTGAACCTCTAATGATATGTTTTTCTTGAAAATGGTGCATATTTTTCAAGAATATCTTTTATGGAAAACTAATATGATCCTAATTGTATTATCAAGAAAGAACTGACATTAAAATAGTTACATAAAAATTAAAAACAGTTTTAATGATTTAATAAAACACAAATGAAGACTACAGCAAGCGAGGAGAATGATCTAAGTTGCATTTTAACACTTTTGAGATAATGACAATAGAGGATATACACATTTTTTGTTGTATTGTAATAAGTCTTTAAACAAATTATTAAAACATAATTTTGATAATGATTCCACTAAAAAAAGATTGTTGAAATTAAAATGATTTTTTCACGCGCGAAAACGGCGAATTCATAATAGCCGTCGTGCGATGTCGCTTTGATATGTAAGAAAATTGAAGAATACTCAGATAAAGATATTCAATATAAACTTCAAACTAACTTATAACTATGTATCGCTGATAAATTGTATAAAAATATATTAAAATAATTGTTCACAAAATTTTAAGAACAAAAGTTGTTTCAATTTTATACGTTAAACTGTTAGGGAAATTTCATAATTTATGTTCCGATTATTTAGTGCTTTCAAGTGGTTCATTTACAATGTTGGCGGTGCTGTTGACATTACCGTTTTTGATATTAAAGGTTGACAAATTAAAATTTCAAACTTGAAGTTGAAACTTCAAAAACATCCCAAAAAATGAAACGTTTCATTTTGTTACTAACGTAGATAAAACGTCGTATTTGACTCGCACATAATGGGCATTATGTGCTCGTTGAATAATATACTATTATGCATTCAAACTTATCAACGATTAATAGAAATTGCAATTAATTTCGTTACCCTATTTACTTTGAGAAGAGAGAATCTATTTATTATTAATGATTATCACTTCTATTCCCATAAGGTAACTCCTCCATCCTCAAGCCGTGCATAATTTATTTGTGCAATTATATCCCGAATGATAAACTTTTAATATTTATAGTAAGAAACATTTACATTTTTGCCTTCACAAAATATTAGGTTTTTAAAACTGATTTAAAAAGTAATAAGAAAAATTCAATAAATGTGTGTGTATTACGTAAAAATAATTTACTTCTTAATTTACATATTTGTAGTGTATAAATGTTTCTTTTTAATTTCCCAATAATATATTTTTTTCTAGATATACTGGGTGTTAAAAAACCGGTTAAATATTTAAGAGGCATATAGTACGACCAAAAACAAGTAAAAACAGCCTTAATGAATATGGGTCCGCAAATCAACCGTTTTAGAGATAAGAGCGATTTTCGCTTTTGTAGATTTTTGTGATTTTTAGCGTTTAGCGCTACAGAACACGATTATCACAGGATCTACATACAGAAATTCCGCACCCTTTCTAAAAAAAAGTCCAGTTGTGCTCGAATTGTTTGACCACATTGCTCAATTCGCTGTTGCAACTCGGCAAAATTACATACAAAAGTCTAAGGGGGTTAGGTCGGGAGACCTAGCAGGTCATGGAATGGGACCCCCTTGCCCTATCCATCTCTCTAACAGCAAGCGTAAAATGCGGCGGTGCCCCATCTTGCACAAACCAAACAGAGGAACATCTTCCAAAAGTTCGGGTAAACGTGTTTACCAGGAAGTTAAGGTACGCAGGACCTGTTGAACACTTCAAGAAGATTGAATTAATCCCTCAGTGGAAGCTCCATCATCTCAACCATCTCTCTCCAAACAACAGAGAACTACATAAAAATTAAAGGAACCTACAGAAAGCACAAATCAACCAACCCCAATGGAACGGTGATGAGAAGTAACGGAAGTAACCGTTACACGAGGAATTACTCGATTCGCTGCTAGTACTAGAAGACGATCGGCTTCTAGGAAACCCCGCAAATTTTGATTCAGCGGTTGCTGCCCTCGATTTTTGTTTTTCCATAATTATTTTCACAAACTAAGTATACTCATACCACTAAATAAACGATAATATGTAAGCGAAAGCTCTGTTTATATCCCACTCCTGATAAATGTAAGAAATTAAACACAAATTAGGAAAATAATAAAATTGTAAGTTTAATAACAATAAGCGCAGTTGAAAAATTCAACGATTTGATACAAACTCTTTTGTTGTTTATATGCGAATGCGTTTAAACCTCAACCACTAAAATATTCATACTTTCTTAAAAATGTTTACAATAGCCCATGCGTGTATGGGTAATTAAATACTAGTTCATTGCCAATAGAACTATAAATTAGTATTCAGAGAAATACATGTGTATCAAAATGTAACGTATAAGTATCGAACTACGTATAAATAAACATTACGGTTTCGGTCGCAGAATTTCTACAATAGCGCCCAACCAAATTTAGAGGTAGACTGATGATAGTGATGATTTTTTTATAACTGCTTTGCCCTGTCCCTGGTTGCCATTGCCAGTGAATGTTTTAATACTTTTACTTGACTTAAATATAGAATCACAGAATAATGGTCCTGTAAAACATCATTATGCTGTGAAAGAATTGAGAAAGGGACAAATTTAGAATAAACTTCTTTTGATGATTTTTACTTGAAATATTTCTATTAAAAGAATTTGCTACTGTGTAGAACATTTACAATTTTTTATGATTAAAAAAGTATTTACAGTTGCAAATTTTTAAGTTTGATTTGCAGTAACGAAGCAAATTGAGCAAAAACTTAATGTAAATCTACCTACTAATAATTAAGTCAACTTACATAGTTTTAAAAATTTAATTAAATACAACTTTAAAAGGAAATCCATGTTATTCCCTACATCTAAATGGATGCATTGCATTTAGATAATTTCAACGTATCTACATACATAGTAAAAAGCCTGTAAAATTGTCTAGAATACAGGATGTGATAAGAGTATTAACGATATGAGTAATCCCGTGATTCCCCTAAAGTAAATGAACTATGAAGCGAGTGCAACTTTTTATCATTTTTGTAAAAATAATGCAAAACAAAAGCAGCAAGCGCGACAAATCTTAAAGAGAACAATCACATAAGATAATCTCCTGAAGGGTTCACCCTAAAAATGAAAGCTCGAAGCCTCGATGTGCTTCAATGAGCTTTTAAATTCTCTTTATTATTGTGATTGTGTTGTATGTATAATATTCATACGATTCTATATGTCTAATGAACTGTATAAATAATATGCCCATATGATTACCATGATTACTAGTGACATGAGAATATTTTCGATATTATCCTGAATAGATCGGTCGTGGAAACGTACCGTATTTTCTTTCTGTTTAATTGTGAATAGCACTGTAATACAGTAGTTACAATTTGTATGTGGAAATGCGCACATAGATTACACATTGATTTCAAAATAATTAAACTGGAGCATTGTTAAAATATAGTAGATCAATTTGTAAGTGATCTAACGTTCTATCTTGGCAGTGAATCATATATTCATATCATCAAAAATTGATTAGTTTGTGTTGCAGTTTGTTGTGCGAAATCGAACTAAAATACAGGTTTGTTTAAATCGCGATATTGTTGTTACAATAACCATGGATTTCAACGTAAAGAAAATAGTAAAAGATGCGGGGGCAGCTATAAGCAGAGTCGTGCAAGTAAATACAATTTAAAATTTTTAATTTTCTTTATTTTAATCAATATTTGTTTATCAATAATATTAACGCATTTTCACTTAAAATAGTACACAGAGGAAAAGTTGGGAACGTCGGAGAAAACAGAACTAGATGCTCATTTTGAGAACCTATGGAATCGAGCAGATATAACAAAAACTTGTACAGAAAAAATTGTGCGTGATACCGAGGCAATACTGGTACCTAATCCAGGAAATAGAATTGAAGATTTTATATTTGATAAAATTGAGAAAAAGAGACCGTCACGTTTAAGTAATTTAGAATACCTTGGTTTGGATATGATTGAAGCTGGCAATGAATTTGGACCGGGAACAGCATACGGGAGTGCTCTAATAAAAGTTGGTTTATGTCAGCAAAAATTAGGTCAGACTGACAGAGATTTTATTGGTTCTGCAGGACTGTGTTACACTCAACCATTACAGAAATTCCTTGATGGTGAAATGAAGACAATAATTAAAGAAAAGAACTTACTTGAAGTTAAAAGGTGATAATTAAACCTAAATTTTCATTTAGAAAAAATTGAGTTATATTTTATGAATTGCAGATTGGATTTGGATGCTTGCAAGAACCGAGTTCGGAAAGCTAGAAGTTTACTAGGCACACAGACGGTAAATATTATTCTTAATGTACAGCTTGAAAAATTAGAGGTTGATTACAATTAATTTGTTGTGTTTGTTTTTAATGCTAACGATGTTTAGAAGGATGGAATCCCTCCTGAAATAACCCTAGAGCAGGTAGAGTTGTGTTAATAAATGAAGATTAAGAAGGCTTTTAAATATGAATAATATTTTGGTATGATAGGTTGCTTTGACTGAAATTATAATTTCTTTATAGGCAGAAAGAGACTTGCGAATAGCTCAGTCAGAATTTGATCGTCAAGCTGAAATTACAAAACTACTATTAGAAGGAATTGGCAGTTCTCATGCTGCTCATCTACGTTGTCTATATCAGTTTGTGGAAACACAAGCAAAATTTTATTCACAGTGTAAGACTATTATGACAGAATTACAACAGGAATTATCCAGGTATGTAATGAAGACATATTAAATAGAACTTTCAAAGTATACGCTATTCTGTTAAGAAATAAATGCTTTTTGTATGTAGTTTTCTTGGTGACTTGTAGCTTTGGTGGCTGGTGCATGTAAATGTTTCAGCTCTATGAAACCTGGCCCTGTTGTGCGAGTCAACAGTGAAGACATTGAATTATCTGCTTCAAATAATCCTAGTAACACGTCTTCTTCATTCAAGCCTGTCGCTATCATACCTGCAGATGATCTTAATATAACTACTCTTTAAATCTGCTAAACATATTTTTACCATTTTTAGCTTAATGTTTGTTTGATTCTTTATATTTGATATTTAACTTGAAATCAAAATATCTTTTTATTTCTGTTTCCTTTTTCAATTTCTTGTATGCATTTAATCAAAAAAGCAACTTTTATTCATATCTTTTTATTTATACTGTGCTGCGGTTACTGAAAGTATTTATCATACAGTGATGTCCTTGAGTTTGGAATAATGGAAATAAAATCGGTAATAATAGTTTTTTTTTGCAAAATTGCTAAAATAGTAACGATGCACCTTTCAAATTCATATTCATAGGTTTTTAGTCATATTGGTAAAAGTGATGTCATCAACATCTTTTTTAAACGGTTCCATCACATTACGCTGTTCCCGTCTGGTGATATATAAATGATGTGAGTTCTATCCCACATCAGTTGGTCCTCTACTACCACCAGTAGAAATTTTAATTTATTTTTATTTACAATGAAATATGTAATTTAAACTAGATTTATTTTAATTAATTTAACAAAATAAGGAAATAAACTTTTAAAATAAATGATTTTTGTTCTATTGTCAGCATCAGTTTCCAATTTGAAGTTAATCTGTAACATTATCCAATAAATTGCAGTTTGACAGATTGTCAAAAATAAAAACAAAAATGACTAATCTATCTGAATGAATTAATCACAGATCATTTTGTTTCTATAGGTCACTTGATAAGAAAATCTTTTATACATGCTATAAGAATAGTTATTTATGCAACAAGTGAGTAAAGTGTATCTTTTTTTCACGAGAAGGAAAGTTTGCCGCACGAGCCGTAGTCGAGTGCGCAAATCCGCCGAGTGAAAAAAAGTAATTTTACTCACGAATTGCATACAAAACTTTTTTCACGTTCGTAATAAAAATCAAGAACTACCTACTTCAATAACGGCTTTCTCAATGCGTCACATCAATGCGTTCTAATTTCTGACAAATGCCAGTGGCAGCCTCCTATGTGCTTAAATATTTTGCGTTAAAAAATGACACGTTATGATACTTTTTTTCA
>VTPC01005682.1:10908-24258 GCA_011009095.1 Ignelater luminosus | reverse complement strand
AAAAAGAACAAGAAAACCTGGACAAAGAACTTAGTGCAGTTTCAAGGGTCATCAAAAAGAGGCAAAGTAGCAATTTATAAAGCACCCTTGATTGAACGGACTCGAATGCCCCTGAAAAAGCACCTCATTGGACGCTTCAAATTTTTCGAATCTACTGCCAAAGAACGGAGACAGAGGATCGGTCTAATTGCGGTGGAGCTTAAAGCCCTGTGGAGGAAAACATTGAACTTCCCGCATGTATCTGATCAAGCCGTTTGTGCACAACTAGCAAACCTTCTGAAAGAATATGAGCGCTGCAAAGAGAAACAAAAATTTGATTCATTGAATGAACTGTTTGACGTGACCAAGGTGAAAGGCGAATGGATGTGCAAAGAGGATAAGAACCTCTACAAAATACAAATTGAGAGCGAAGGTCACGTTGGTTATTCCACTGGCAAACCTGCTAGTGCCAAAACCATCCACCCATTCAAGCGAAAAAAGGCGATGGAAGCGACTGTGTCCGCACTGACTAGCTTAGCGCCACCAGATTGTTCCGAAAGTAGCACGGACTCATCCAACAACAGCGAAGACAATCCTTGGGAGGATGAGAATGAAGCATCAACGAGTACAAGAAAGCATAACCCAACAGGCATTGCAAGACGCCTTGTTAAAAGCTCAAAGCTGTCGTCCCACCGAGCAGCAAAGGTGTGCCGCCAGCTTTCTGGTGAGGGCATTGAAATCCCAACCCCATGTCAGTCAGCAATCCACAAGGCTATCTAGACGAGAGTTGCTTAGGTGAAAAAGCTCTTCATGAGCACGCTTCATCTGGAGAAGTGGAGCATACACTTTGACGGCAAACACATTGAGAAGATTGAATATCAGGTCGTGGTCCTCAAGAATGAAGCAAAAGAAATTAGGTTGACTGCGCTCACATTGAAATATGGGAAAGCTCAAATAATCGCAGAAGGATTCCAGGATGTGTTAGAGGAGTTCAACCTGTGGGGATCAATTGTGATAATTGTTGCCGACACAACAAGCGTGAATACTGGTAGGAAGACAGGCGTTGTTGTTCGGCTGCAACAAATGTTCGAAGAGAAAGGTCAACCCAAACCCAAGTTTATCAGTTGCCAGCACCATGTGCTGGATCGCGTTCTTCGCGTTGTCATGGACGATGAACTCCATGGGTCGACTAAATCACCAAACATAGAGTACTTCTTTGTGCAGGATTTGATGAGCAACTATGATAAATTGAAAGCAGCCTTCAGCAACGGCAAGGAAACAGATGGCTGGAGAGACGACATGAAGTTTCTCTACCACCTCACTCGTGTCTTCCGTCACTTCACTGAGAGGAATAAGATCCCCTGAGTGAAGTTTCAACAGATCCCAAACATCAGCAATGCACGCTGGAACTCTCGTGCCATTCTAGCTTTCTTGCATTTATTCTGATGCCTGAAACCCGGAACAGGCTACATAAGATGTGTTCATTCATTTCTGACTCATGGGTGGACTATTGGTTCAGCAGTCAATAGTTCCGCGCTGAAGATTTTAATGAACTATCTGCAGCTTTGAATGACTACCCAACAGGTCTCAAATGCTTGAAAACTCACTGGAAAACAGGTGAATCTCCAATCAACATTCCCCGAAGCAACCAGTGCTGTGAGTGTGACTTGCACGACTCCTGCCGCAACAAGGATAATCTCCCACTGAGATTCATCCTGTCCAATGACATTGTGAATAATCGACTTCCTTTTGTGTTTGATAACCCTATATAATGTTGTATATATGTGACTCTAAAACTTGTGTTTAATTTTGTATCTGCTTACAGTGACTTCAAAAAATGGGCAAAAACGCCGATAAATAAAATTTTTCAAATCATTTTCTGCGTGAGGTTTTTTTATCAAATCACCTTGAAAATAAGATTTTACCTAATCTTTAATGAAAGCTCATCAAATTATGATACAGGGAAACGAGGTTGTATAAGTCATCGCCCTACTGTACATACTGCAAATGGGTGCAAATGCAAGGTTTACAATTAAATTTATTGTAATTCTGCAGTTTGGTCTGGATATACGTACTTTGTGTCAAATTAACGTAACATGTACAGTTCAAAATATTCCGTCATGTCAATACACCATTACTTGGCGTGTAATGTAATGCAATTTTTGTAAGTGCATTATACTGGATTTTATGTACATACGTTGAGTAAAACACAGATAGTATTAGGTGTATACCTATGAAATGAGACTTTTTTTTTCAATTTTAAACGTTTATTAACAAAAAATGGTTACAAATTTAATCTTCAAAATAATAGCCATCGCTAGCGACACATTTTACCCATCTCTCAGGCAATTTGTGAATGCCGCGCCAAAAAAATTGGCCATCTTTGGCCGCAAACCAATCATCGAGCCATTTTTTTGGCTTCTTCGTGAGAATTGAAGCGCTGCTCGGAAAGTGCGTGGCCCATCGATGCAAACAAATGATAATCGGAAGGCGCCAAGTCTGGTGAGTAAGCCGCATGCACCAGCGGTTCCCAATCGTACGTCTCCACCAATTCCCGGATCGCTCTTGTTCGATGTGGTGGTGCATTGTCATCAAGAAAAATTACTTTGTGACGCCGATCGGCATATTCTGGGCGTTTTCGGTGTATAGCGCTGTTCAAATCGGCCAATTGTCGTTGGTAGCGTGCACCGTCAACTGTTTCACCTGGTTTTAATAGGTCGTACCAAATCATACCATGCTGATCCCAGAAAACACACAGCATTGCCTTGCGGCCGAAGCGATTTGGTTTGGCCGTTGATTTTGGCTTGTGGCCGGGCGGACCATACGATCGTTTACGCTTGGGATTGGAGAAATACACCCATTTTTCATCACCCGTAACGATTCGATGCAAAAAAGACTTCCTTTTGAACCGGGAGAGCAGCATTTCACAAGTGGTTTTTCGGTTCTCTTGCTGCCTTTCAGTCAGTTCATGCGGCACCCATCTTCCGACCTTTAACATCATGCCCATGTCTTTCAAACGTTTGCAAATGGTTTTTTGGGTCACTCCCAACTGCTCTGCCATCATTTCTTGCGTTTGACCATCATCTTCATTCAACAATGCTTGCAATTCGGTGTCCTCAAACTTTTTCGGTGGCCGGCCACGTTCCTCGTTCTCCACGCTAAAATCACCACTTCGGAATTTTTCAAACCACCTGAAGCACTGTGCTCTGCTTAGAGCATGTCCACCGTAAGCTTCTATAAGCATTTAATGAGCTTGAGAAGCGTTTTTCTTCAATTGATAACAGAAAATCAACGATGTCCGCAAATCGTAGTTTGAAGGCTCGAAATTCGACATTTTTAAGAGCGAAGAAATGCGTTGTTGTATGAAACATCACAAACAATGAATTGAATATTGTTGACAGATGACAGACGAAAAAAATAAGACATTTGGGACAGTTTAAAAATACTCCTAGCGACATCTGTGGTCTAATAGCTGAAAGTCTCATTTCATAGGTATACACCTGGTACGTTTGTACTTTAGATCACAACCTAACATGTATTTGTCACAATATAAAGTAGAGCAAGAGATACAATGTAAACGTCTGAATACTTCTGGTAGTAATGTTGTCTGTCACAGAGGTTTCGGAAATAATGGTTTTACAGTATGCTTTTAAATTTACTACGCGCTTGAAGACGTAAATCGCTTCTACCCAAATTCGATGACCCATCTGTATGAGTACGAGAGTATTAGAAAATATTAAATTCTGAAATTAGATTTGAATGGTATATCCACATTTTTTTCTCACTGTGAAGGCGCCCTACCAACACGTCTTCACGCTCTGTGATTGACAGCAAAGAAAAGTGGGTAATGTTATTAATGGGTCTAAGTTTAATTAGAACTATTAACATAGGAGATATATTATAGAATGGCCCAAAAATGCTACTAAGAAATGCAAAACTTAAAGAACATTTTAATAAATTACCAGAAATGTTTGTCTTTCTTATTTTTTTACATTTTTTGGTCTATTTTGATGAAACGTAATACTCACTTACTTACTTACAACAAAAAGGCGCAACAAATGGAAACCAGCAAACCGATGCGACGCCTTTAGTATGTGTTAATGTTGGCTGTTTAGTCCGCAATGAGTTCGCGAACAGTCTGTACAAAGCTTAGTATAAAAATGGGCATCATAAATGCATTCACTAATGTAGATGTTTTGAAAGTAATTTTTTGTTTTCAGTTAGTTCACTCCTAAGTACGAAGAAAATTGCAAACAAGCCTTATGTCTTCACCCTCGATTCAACGTTCTACAAGTTTTTCTGCTATGAATACTCTAGTAGAAATAATATGCGGGAAATTTTAAGAATTGCTAAATCTCATTATGAGCTAAATGAGCACAGTAGTTGAATTCTTAATTGGTCCAACGAAAATGAAATATAGCCTATTACGCAGAACATATACAGAAGCAACCACTTAGTTATCATAGCACATATTTCACAAACTCATATTCCTTGTCAAATAATAATACATCTAAGTAGTTGATTTATTAATAGCACACTTAATTAAGTTTCTAATTAATTTTAAGCTAAGCACCTACTTTGATTTATATAACATCTTTTTTAATATAAGTACTACGTACAGGTTTATTATAAAAAATTCTCTTTTAACAGCAAGTAAGCAATCTTCTTTTTTGATAGTCTTGATTAAAAGAACAAATCCCAAAAAGTACAATCGGCACTCTGATTATTATTATTATTAGTTCAGAATTACCAATACCATGAATTTAATGTTATTTTATTTTTACAAAACGGCTAACAATCTGTAATTGTACAGATTTCTAATTAATTACCAAACGTATTTTCTATCTTAAATATAACTCCAAATGAACACCAAATTTTACGTAGATGTAAGAAATTAAAAAGTTTTGTAGTCACTGGAAATTGCATAGAAATAAAAATCGCAGGAGTAGGTCATGGTTATGAGGAAAGTGGATGCTTCGATACTTAACAGTTGGTGGCAGAATTCGACTCGTCAGGTGTTGCTTACTTACGTCTTCGACTGCTGCTGCTACTGTGACTTTTAAATAGTGAACGTGATTCCATTCACGTGCCTTCTATGCGCGAAATATCTTGTAATCATCGTTATTACTAATTAAACTCGTGATGGTGTGATAATACATACATCTCACGTACCGATTTTGGACTTGCAATAGTTCCTTATTTCTTAAATTAATAGAAATTATAGTGAACGATATTGCTTGTAGCTTATATTATTAGAGTAGATATTAGACAATTACATAAATAGTTACATGCAAAGGTTTATTTTCTTTCTATGGTATTTCTTCATTCTCTCTCACCTAGTCATATCTAGCCGTATAATCAAAACGTTAAGAAGCTGTACCTAGAATTATTATAATAATTAAAAATCCGATAAAACAACAACCTGGTATTTTGTAAAAATGAAAGATAGCATCATCAAGATGATTAATGTATACCTACGTAGGTTTACAGTGAAAGTAGCAAATTATTGTGGAAAACACGAATGCGAAATATTTACGAAGATGATCTAAAACGTTATACAAATAATGTTTTAAATATGTACTTCTAAATCTTAAATGTGCGATATTTCCTACTTTTGGTCTGATGAAATCTTCATCGGATAACTTTCTTTTTTATGATTTCTTTTTAAATCTGGAAGAGACAGTGTAGTGAGATAAATCTCAAAACGGTGACTAATCTCGATGTAAGTGGTTGCTGTTAGTACATAAATTTCCAAATCGAATGGTAATAAAAGCAAAATATTGTCCTTGAAGACTTTTGAAGATTCATTGCCAGTACAGTATATAGCGTCTTTGATGTATTTCTGAGGTAACTCGGTTACTATTAATTGGAAATTGAGCTAAAGATAAATTCATTAAAACAATAAAATTAAGAAAACTTTAGAATTTTTCATTTTCTGGATTTTTAAGTAATGAAGAACGTTATTGCAGCCTATTAATATGGTTGTTAACAGAGAAAATAACAACGTATTTAAGGTTTCCAGCATCAGATGTCAGGATTCATACAATAATTTAAGTTTCAAATCAGTGTATCATATCTAGAAAATCACGTGGCTAACTCTGTAGGTACGACTGAGATGTAATTACTAATACCCTCATTACTGCCACAGAATTTTGGAAAATCTGCGTTACAAGAATTGCCCCCTCTCTTTTCTTTCAATATACATAACTCCAAATCAAAAGATGCAATAAACTCTATACATAGTGACTCTTTCTAGGTCAACAATATTTCGTCCCGCGTCGATCACAATAGGCAGTGTGATGTATGACCCTACCTTTATCACTCTAATAACGCTGCACTATATACCGATAACATATAAGCCTATTCCTATTCAAATACCGCAACAATGTTGATTAATTTTCTCTAACTTTGATTTTTACTGAATCTAACTCAATGTTAGACAAATTACCTGATTAATATAACGTAACACTTTCTTGATAACACTTGCAGTTGCTTGCATCTCATCGTCTAAGAGGAGGATGAAACTCATACTTTCACATATTGTAGAACACCTCGCTAATTAGTAATTACCAATTGTAAGGCATACGATGCCTTAATAAGTACAGAGCAAGATGACAGGTTTTACCACCTTAATAGAATTTTACTGTAGAAGAATGCAGTGGTAGTAAGTATTCAAATCAAAACAATCCATAAATATACAACACGTGCAAAACCTAGGAGATAGTCGTCAAATAGCTTTAGTAAATTTTAAATTAAAATTCATATCATAAATAAAGACAGCAACAACAAATATTTCATCAATATCTTCAAAATTCGTTTTTTTTTTGGTTCGATTTCTTGATATAAAAATTATTCATCGCTGCAAAATGAATTATTTTATGAGATAGAATGTAACATAAAAACAAACTTTAAAAGGATGCTAGCGTGTACGTAGACATAAAACGGGGAAGTAAATGCAGTTACATTTCATCTGGGAAGTGAGAATAAAGTGTCATCAACACCAACTACAATCGTTTCTCGCTATTGCCTGATAGAAATTACTGGAGCAGATCCAAGTAACTGCAACACGTTCATTGCATTGTGCTTAATGATAAAATTATTAGAACGAATAGATGCACGTGCTCGTTTGTTGAATTATTCAAAACCACTTTATAGAATTGCATTTAAAATTTACTATGAAATAAAGAAAACTCTTAGAAATACTAATTTGAAATCATTGTGAGTACTACAAAACGTAAACGAATAAAGTTAGCAACAAAGCTCTAGCGCGATAATGTAACCACTTCATATAAAGTTTCTTCTTGCATAACTAATTTAATAAATTCAAGAAATATATAAAAATAAAAGTCAAGATTAGAAATAATTTAATAAAAATATTTGTGATGAGGTTTTTTGCGGAAATTATTAATCGAAATCTTATTGTTTGCGTTTTATCTATACTTTTATAAAACTACAATTTTTGTATATAGCCTCCTTGATAAGCAGCATGACAAAGACAGCCGTAAGCTTTTCTAATTATAAATCAAAACATTCTTAAGCTATTCTTGTATTGTTCTTGGTATATCGAATACTGCAATTTCCAAAACTTAAGAATCTTTATGGCCGATAGCATTTTATAAAATATTCGGCAAGATACACAAGGAAGATTTTATTATTTGTCCAAGAAAGGTTAAAGTGTATCACAAGAAATCACCTAAATCTTTGAAATAAACTAACGGATTACTAATTCCTTTATAATTCATTCTTATTGTTAGTCATTTACTATTTTATAGTGAACGTTTTAAAGAATTTCACAAAATTTTTAAATGCGATGATGACGTAATTACATAAATCAGCATTGATTTCTATACGTAAGATAATTTTTTATGTTTACGAACCCTGTCATTTGACAAAATAAATCGTTTATTCAAAAACTTGTTTGTGTTTTATTTTTACTTTCTTAACTCGTAACAGCAGAGTTTGCTACAATCTTGAGCAACTAAAAAAATAAAATTTTTGCAAAATTAACAGAGCAAATCGAAACAATCCCCTAGTTACTATTTTATAGTTCAGGTATGATAGATATCACGGCTACTATAAAATTACACAGACTTTTCTAAGAGTGAGAGCCTTACGGTAAAATTAAAAATTCTGGATTCTTAAATTTTATGTAGGTAAACTATATCGAAAGTCGTATGAAATATAAACCCGTGAAGCAGAATAGAAACTCGATTTCCTAATCGTTGATTTAGTTACCCATGCAATGTATTAATGTAACATGAGTTTTAATTTTTATCTTTATTTAAATGAGTGCCCTATTGTATATGGGGTAACATAAATCGTGCAATGATATTTTAGCGACCATAATTCACAGTTTATGCTCCCCAACGAATGTTTAAATATAATCCTACATGTCTCATTCTTAGCCATGTGTTTCTACTTATCGTATGCATTCTGTGCACCAAGATTAAGTTCGCTGCATTTGTTATATGGAACATCGTAAATAGTGCATTGACTTTTAATATTTCGTAACACGTGTTCAAATTTAAAGCTTTACCAGTCATGATTCGTTGTGAAAGCACAGTGATAAAAACTTTTTATCAGAGTTTGTTAATTTAAACGATGATTCCTTATTTCACAAAGCATGCCGAACAAATGTTAAAACTGATCATTCTTGGTATTGCACAATTAGCAAATGGGTTTTTAGCAATAAAATAGCAAAAGTATAGTAGTACACGCTTTGAACCTTTTAAGGTATTTTACAGAAATTTTAGCAAACATTACCCACGTAATACTTTAAACAGTCATGTTTACATTCACATGTAGTTTACTATAAGAGAAGAGAGCTAGTTTATCCATTTATTTATTTATGTTCTTTTCGTTGTCCGGTTTCTATCCCTTTTTGTTTCACATAACTCTTGATTGTTTTCGTAATCTGCTATATCCTTTAGTTGCCATAAATCTTTACATTGCTTCTAGCGCTTCTACAATTTGTAGAGTTTTCGGTTTTTCATTTTTCAGAACCTTTTTCTGTTTGTTCTGAACCAGAATTTATGGACTTTTTTTTCTACCATACATGTTTTTCAGGAATCTTTTTTCTCATACTTCTAACTTTTGTTGCAATGTTCAAGTTTTATAAGTGTAAAGTACTAAAGGGGAGTGAATGAATAACATTTTTGTTCATTTTTATTTGCTTGATTTCGAAACACATGTGTTACTAGAAACTGACATGGCACTATGTCGCTGAATATTATTACTGAAAAATCAGTATTTTCATCGGTTATCATTACAAAACTGTAAATGTTATCTGTCAATTACTGATTATCACGATGTCCAATTTTCAACTGCTTCCTTAACAGTGTGTAATCTCTTGCTCATCATCCGGTACAAAACCAACATAAAAATTATCTGATCAATAGTAACTACCATAATTCACTGGGCCAATGAAAAATGTAGTCATAGTGAAGATAATTAGCACTTTTTTAGATTTTCTCAATTTTTGCATTACATCGATTGCTTTGGACATTTGCCCAAAACACGATTACCTAGATTAAAACAAAAAATTGTAAAATATACTTTTTATTATATTTTACAACACAAACATCTTATGCAAACAAATGGATCTACAGTACCAATTAAAACAAAAGAGTTGACAAATTCAACAGACTTTGCAACCACAATGGGTTCAAGAAGTTTGATAAACCTGACCAACCAAAAACACCTTGACTTACCAGAAAAACGCAACCAGTCTGAAAAGATTGAAGAAGAACTCAATCGTTTTAAAAAGTTAATTGAATACGTCTGAAGGTTCCGACTAGTCTAACTCTGAATGCTCTTGGGTATTCCAAAAGCAAAAGACTTACATACCTTAAAAAATAAAGTCTTGCAACTCTAGCACCCGTTGAATTTTTCATTCATCAATTCCTGCTTGCACAAGAATTAATGGCAAAGCTGAACAGTTCATTGTTCCTAAATTAACAGTTCCCCAAAGAAACGTATCTAACGATAAAAGATGTCTGGCAGGTCCAAAAAGTCCAACTGAAAACCTGATTGACTCAAAAACTACAAAACAGAGTACAAAACCTGATCCCCCACTACACTAGGCAATATTATTCTTTTCTTGATAAACTGACAATTACATTTTTACCTTTGGTAGCAGCATTGACTACAGTACATGAATTTACACAGACAGTAGTTTCCATCGCAACTCTCTTACTTAACTTTATAGATTACTAAAACTAGATTGCCTAATGAATTGGTTGACCATTGGATCCTTGATGATTCAGGTAAATACTGTTTTGATGCTTCGATTGCTGTCTACTTACGATTGACTACAAAGTTACGTTAAATGGTAAGCAGGCTATGGTAATAACCACCCAAATACTTGCATCTAGATATGGTACTATGCCTCCTAGATATTAAGAAAGCAACAAATGTTAACATTGAATAGCGAGATAAGTAAGAAGATTCAAACTAATCCGATTTTACGCGCAAACAGATATCTTACATAATAAATGCAGGTTGTATCTTTGCTAAGTTAAGTGTATATTTAGAAAATGATAAGATTACTCGTTTCTGTAATGGTATACCTAATATTTCGAAAACGGTGCTCTTTTGTTAGTCTTTATTAAAAGAATAGACTTCTTTTTATGGAACTTTTGTGGTCAAATGGTACCAAATATCATATAATATTGATTAATGATTTTGCGAGCTGTAGTTATCAACTTATTTACCAGGAAGAAAATCTGCAAACTGTAAACTTTTTTAAATCTTTAGTAATTAGTCAAGATTGTTCAGAAATAACGTTGCATAACCTGTTTCGCCACATTAACTGAAGATATAAAAATTGATCATGATTTTTTTAGGAAAGCTGATTATGTACTCTCAAGAAAGGCTGCTCAATCAATCAACTTATTTGTTTGCAACTTCTGTAAACAAATCAAGCTAAGCATTCTACATGGCATGCAACTGCCTCCTGATTAAGACTGTATTTGGAAATCTAACAATAAAAATCTTGTCAGTTTGATGTGCAATATTTTTCCAAAAAAAAACAAATAATGACCAGTGTTATTTGGTCTGTCTAATAACGTTTTTTATCATAAACTGGATAACGGCTTTAGATTTAAGTTATGGGATAAGAAACGAAGGACAAAGACTATTCCTTGTTGTTTTTCCTATTTGTTATTCTTTATGAGTTTACGATACGATTTAAATTCGAGATCTACTCAGTTATGAAGCTGTTAACTCGAATGTTTTATTATGTTTCAAATTCACACCTATGAGGTGTTAAAAGGTAGGTTTACATAAATACATTTGCAGTTACAGTTACAGCTAAGTAATACAATCTCTCCATACTCTAGAATTGATAAATCTGTTTTTCATTTTAACATTTACTTTTAGCAACCTAGAAAATTTCAAAATTCTTTGTTTTAGACATCAAAAATTAATTCATCTTTATACCTAATTGATACCCTTTTGTAGAAACTTAGTTTGCACATAACTAATGATTGATTAGGTCTTCTGTCTTATAAGTTTTGCTTTTTTTTAGATGTTATACCTATAGTTAAAACAGTTATTCCTCATTATCGACATTTTCTGACAATGTCCCATGCGAGTTGGAAAATAAATGAATTTAATACGATTTAAGGTAAAACAGCTATCGGGTAACAAATGTTAATGCACTTTTGGGCAAACTACATATATACAGTTAGACTTGACACTTCGATATGACCCTTTGAAAGTCATTCATTTGTCTTTTTGCAATCGTTCTGAATCTCCATCAGATGTTGTTTGTCTTTATCTGCTTGTACTTCATGCCAAAAATAATTTTTCCACGGCACAGTTTCTTCGCAGCTGACCAAGATCATAAATTGGAATTCTTGATGTAGAGAATCTGGCACTGATTATGAAAATCTTTCTGATGTAGGATATCTATACATAAAGGGATCAGCAGTATTTCACAAAAACCTTAGGCATCTACGATGGAACGTAGATTCTTAGCTCGAGAGCACCAGTATCAATGATCTGATAGATGTAAATTACACTTGCCAGAAACAATTAAGATGTTAACAAATTAATTTATGAAGAATTTTATAAAAGAGATTAGGTAAACTTGAATAACTGTTTTAGAAATTTACTGGCCGATCTATGTAAATGTGAAGAGTTTGTTTCTTTAGTCGATTCCGAAAGTGACTGGGTCAAAATAAAGACTTTCCAGAAGGACAGACAGCATGGAACAGAATTTAACAAAAACTAGTAAAGAAAACTTTAAGCAGCGCAACTCCCATTCTCAAAACATGCAAAAATCATGATCAAAAAAAACATTTTAGTATCAATTTTAGTAATAATTTTATAGATATAGGGGTAGATATGGGTCGCAGTAGTTATTACAACTGCTGTACACGAACAAGTCAATAGGTTCTTCTTAAAAGTGGTAGTGATAAGAACAAAAATAACTGTTTTCAGTGATTGACTTAAGTAACTTTACGTGGATTGAAAAATATATTCATTGGTAGAGATACATTTCTTTTTTCGCGTCGCTTCAATACTTCTTCTTTATTTAAGTGACGGATTGATTTTGAAAACCGACTGAAACTGATTAGAAATCAATTGTTTCAAACGTTGTGCCTTAACTTACGAATCACCCGTAAGTGTTTTATTCAGGACAAGATAAACTGTAGCCACTACAGGTTATTCTACCATAAGTGGAATTAATTTGCTTATCTTAGTTGAAATCTACATCCAGATAGAATATTTAAGATGGTTATCATAACAGCCTGAACATTATTTTCATGCCTTAGAAAATATATGTTTTAAATTAGTAATTTTACATTTCTTGTCTACGACTATAATTACTGAGATTAAGTTGAGTTATTCGACTGTAGATTAGCTTTTTTAATATCTTTTATGGTTATTTTTATTACTATTAGTAGTAAAATTCATTAACACTGCGCATTCAAGTTTATTTTTTTTCTATTACAAGTTAAATGCGTATTAAGACTCAAATCGAATCCTGAATTACAGACAGTAAAATTATGACCTTTTTATAGCAGCCTAGACAAAACGTTCTCATTGTTACAATTAGCTGGAAAAAGTGGAGTAGATTAAATTCGAGATAAACAGATGATTCAAGAAAATAATCAGAGAAATATTATTGGCAAATCTCTTTTTTGAACAGTAAAGAAGAAATAGCATGAGTAAAACCTAGCACACAGTTTTACATCCGAGGCAAATAATCAGTTCAATCGTCTTTTCTTTGTAAAGAATAACACAAAACTTAAATAAGTAAGTTTTACTAAAAGTTGTTGTCTGTTTAGCTGCTTAAAGATCGATAGAATCATGAAATTTGAAGCTAAAAACACCTATTGCTTGTATATTGTTCACTTGGATAGA